>PVJI01026821.1:0-18492 GCA_004026765.1 Micronycteris hirsuta | reverse complement strand
GGAATCTCTCCCTTACACCCGATTATATCAGTGACTTACACCTCTTTAGCCCTGCTGAATATGTGTCTTTAACTATGTTTGTAATGCCAACCATGATAACTTATTTAAATATAAGAGTAAGTGGATTAGCCTGTGCTATGGCAAAAGCTTTGAATGCCACCTCACAAGCCATCAGTGCTATTGGTCAAGAACTAGGACAAGTCAGAGAAGCAGTGCTGGAAAATCATGCAGCTATAGACTACCTTCTTTTAGGGCATAATCATGGATGTGAAGAATTTAAAGGACTTTGCTGTTTTAACTTAACTGATAGTTCACAGCTCATAGAACATAAAGTAAAGCAAGTAAATGATGTAGTGTCTAATATAGAACAGAGAGAGGGATTCTTTGGTATCGACTTGTCTAAACCTCCTGGCTGCCTAGTATTTCTGGTCTTAGAGAGGCATTTATTGTTTTTATCCTTGTCATTTTCTTCAGTATCATAGCTTGTTGTTGCATACAATGTGCCTCCTTCTATAGGTCTGCAATTAGGTGTATTCCTAACCCTCCCCCTACCGGACAGTCCAATGCTAAGTGCTGATCTCATAGAAATGAGATAGTTTGTCCCTAACGGTGGGGAATGATATGAGACTCTAGAGTTGGAAAATTTCAGTTTAAAGTAAAAAGTTATAAACCTGGCAAATAATGTTTACGTTTAAGCATTTGTTTCAGAAAACCACAGACAAGGCCAATCCTGGCTCCTGGGAAAACAGCTGATCACCTGGGGCACTGCTAATGATTACCTCCTGGGAACAACTGGAGGCATCTGGGCCTTTGTGAGACAGACCACCACCCACCACTGGGAGCAGCTAACTGCTCCTGACAGGAATGCCTCCGTGCCACTTCCCTAATCCCCTGGACTTCAAAGCTCTTACCGACCTGCTTATCCCCAAGTGTAAAAACACTGGCCTGGACAAAGAGAGGGAAGATGGTCTGTTAGGGTATAAACCTGCCATCTTCTCAGATCGCCAGCCATCTGAATAAAGCGCCTATGAAGATTCAATCACTGTCATTGTTTATTGGGTTCGGTAATGACAGGCAGCACAAGTGCCAGTCCTTTTTCTGGTTACAATACAAATGAGGGTCATTTTTGTCAGTGGCCCATGTGTGCAAATCCAGCGGTGGTTGATTCACGTTTTTTTCAAAGTGTGATGCACATTCCATTGCATTCAGCCATTCTCCCAGTCATTATGGTCTGGTTTCTTGCTATCCTGAAGGAAGATTCGGCCACCTCATTGGTTCTGCAGCTTCATCAATTTCTCAGCATGTTCCCTCTCATGAGATTGGTGAAGAAAATATTTGGCCAAGTTTTTCAAAGCAACATCATCGCAGTCAAAGTGGTAAAACATGGACAGGTAGATATAGGAAGCAGGGGCTCCAGGTGGATTGGGCAGTTGATGGTGGCTTCTGAGTCCTGCTGGCTGTTCTGGTGTGCCTGCAAGGGGGACATGGTCATCACTGAGGCTGTGCTGGCTGTATGGCGCTGGAGCAGTGGCAGGGGCCTTGGGCTGCACCTGGGTGGCTGGCCGGGATAGGGGCTGAGCAGCACTTCATCCAAGCACTTTAAACAGGAAACCACAGTGACTCAGTGAATATGGTCAACAACGATAACTTTTAATACAAGCTTTTAGTGTACATTTAAAAACTGTAAATATTAAAAAAATAAAAATAGTGGTCTCTGGTCATAGCTAAAAAAACAAAGCTACCCTAGCAACACATGTTAAGGGCTAATCTAAACAATGAAAACTGAGATGCAGAGTGACTCTGAGGCTTGTAACAGTCTCATAGAAAGATTGATTTAAACAAGAAAATGACAAGGGTTTTTATTGGAACTGCAAAGGATCTATAGACTGGTTTGAACACAGTTACATTTAGGACATTAAGCCTTCATATCCAGAACACTGGATATGTTTCCATTTGTTTGTCTTTGATACCTCAATACCGTTTTGTAATTTTTCTCCCCCTGCATTAGGCATTTTTGTGTGGTAAATGCTGTCATCTACGTTTGTGTTCATTGCTCATGTCTATGCATATGAATGTTTATATCCTACCTCATCTCCAGCCAACTTATAAAACTCTTCTACTCCTCTAATAGTTCGTCATTGGATTCTTCTGGATTTTAAACTAAAAAGGCCCTCTACACAGAACACACTTCATCTCTTTTGCCCCTTTCCTTTGATTCTTTTTAGTCTCTTCATTGCAGGGAGGTAACGATGGAATTATAAAATGTATGCAATATAATTCACATTAATAAAAGAGAAACAACCTCATTTCAATATAGTGGGGAGGTTTTTAATAATGACCATCATTAATATATGATTTAAAACTTAGTAAAGTGGAAAAGGAAAGGCAGTTTCTTAAGAGTATCCAAAACCAAAACAACAGAGGCTGCACCCAGACCATCACAACTGTACTACCAGTTCTCTCTGACCTGGGTTGAGTTCAGGGCATTGCTTTGACTTTGGGACTAGGCAGGGGTATTGGTCACATCATCTGTTTGACATCGTCTATAGCAGCTCCCCTGCTCTGCCTGGGCAATGATCTACTTCAGTTTTGCCACTCCCTAGGTGTACTAGTGTGCTCATGTTTGAGAAGTGAGAATTTCACCTGGGTCTTCGTCACAAGTCACAGGTACATGGTGAAACCTTGGTCCACAGTTGCCCTAGCAGGCTCTCCATCCATTCCCTGTCAAAGACATGTTTTTGTTTTATTGCTCATAGTTCATGGTTTTCACTGTGGCTTGACGAAATAATAGGAACAATCCTCCAGTTCCCTCGCCCTGGCTCTTGCAACAGGCATAACTTCAGAGTTTCTCCAGAGACTGAAGTACATGTGCACCTTGGTGCTCCTTTATCTATGTTTGGTCTTCATCTAGGAAAGTCCAAGATGACCTGTTATGGGCCAAGACAATAGAACAAAGGTTTCTTGTGAAGTGAGGGCCTCCATGAAGTATGGGTGTTCGTGGCAGAAATGAGAGGTGAAAGCTGACAGTTTTCAAATGTTTTAGCTTAAAAGAGCATGCTGTCACCAAACAGGAACTTGCATTAGAGTCTAAGTATGGGATGATGGGCTCTGGGATCATCACTCACACCTGGTTTGAGAGAGAGGAAAGCACCCACAGGGACTCACCTGGGTCATGGACCAGCGGGCAGAAAATCAAGTCCCCCACCCCAGCCAGGGGTGCCCAGAGTCCTGGGGCCCCAGCACTAGTGAGAAGAGCCCAGGGCCACATACTTTGCTAAACACAGTGGCCCAAAGGGAGAGGGAACAGCAGCATGGGTGCCCCCAGCCCACCAAGCTGTGGCAGGAGCGCTTCCAGTGCCCTGTCTTCACCAGGCCTCCTGAGTCCTGCGGGGCTCCAGCTCTGCATTCAGGGACCACCACTCCTGGATTCTGGGAGCCCTGCGGATGGTGGGGTGGGGGGCAGAGCTGAGCCCTGTTTCAATACCTGCATCGGTGAGCCAGATCCAGCATTTGGCTGCTTCCTAATTCAGCCACACAGTCACTTGGCCATGAAATCCTGGGGACTGGGTTGTGGGTACAGGAGACAGACAAACCCACTTTTTCCTAACTCAAAGCAAACTCCTTCCTTCTTCCCAGGGTGTTATACTTGCGGGGGGGGGGGGGGGGGGGAATGGCCATCAGTTAGAATGATCATCTGACCCAAACTGCCTGGGGATAAATGGAAATATGCTGTATCCATATGTTTCATCTGTGTCGCCAGCTGTGTGGACAGGTCAGTATGACCCTGCTGGAGTTGCCCAGTCTGCCTCCTGCATCTAACCCAAAAAGGGCACAAGCTCCACCCTGGGGACTATGAGAAGCTCACCCACCCTCCTCAAGACCCTCATCCCCTCACCTCTTCAAACAGGGCAGCTTCTTTAAATGCTCTTTACCTTCTTCCAATTGCACAGACTGTCTGTGGGCCATCCACGGGCATGGGTGCTGTAGCCTGGGGGTCTGGGGAGGGCTCAGCAGGTGAGATCAGTGTGTCAAGTCCCTGAAAACATGACGTGGGTGCAGCAAGCCTCCAAGGGCAACAGTCCCGAGCTCCATGCTGGGATGCAGGACATTTGGGGGTGGCCTGCAAGCGAGAATGGGCTTACTGGGCAGGAGAGCTGCCTCTGAGATACTGACGGAGTCCTGAACAGCTTACAACATGAGAGACCTGTACCAATAGGACCCCATGGTCCTCTAAAGGACACAGGAGTGGAGCCCTGGGAGCCCCGTGAGAATGGAGCAGGACAACTTGCAATGAGAAGGGGGCTCTAAAGGCATCATGGCATGTCAGAATGGTAGCATTGCCTTCCCTCTCAGCCCAAGAGGATCCAGGGGTATGTTTCCCCTCCCATTGGAAGGGTGAAAGAAGGAATAGCAACCAAAGCTGCATCACTTCAGAAAGAAGGGTAAGGAAGACACTGCATTAAGTACACAATTAACCAATGTAATTAACTGTATGAAGAGGATAAAGGCCAAATGCATTTCTCATCAAAACACTTAAAACAGTAATTTATGGATGCATAATATTAATGATGAATATATACATTCCACCCCCCGAATCATCATATCTACTAAGGGAAAGTCCCAGATTCATTTCCCATGAAGCAACTATGCTTCCGAATCACCCAGCACTAAAATTATTAGCCCAATATCAGACAGGAGAAAATAACGTGAGGAACTGGGAAAGAATGGTTTTGAACTGTCTCTTGCTGATAGTTAAATATATTGTTCAATCCTGAAGAATCAACGTGATTTAACTGGACTGACCAAGAGGAACAAAGAGAAAACATTCAAACTTCTAAATGCAAGAATGAAAGTGGAGTCACCACTACTGACCCTAACAATAAAAAGGATGAGAAGGAAGCCCCTAAATGGTGTGGCTCAGTGGGTTGGGTGCTGTCCCCAAAACCGAAAGGTCTCCCAGTTGATTCCGGGTCAGGGCACATGCCTGGGTTGTGGGCCAGGTCCCTGGTTGGGAGCGTGCGAGACACAACAGATCAATGTTTCGCTTGCACATCAATCTTTCTCTCCCTCCATTTCTCCCTCTCTGCCCCTCTCCCTGGAAATTAATTAATTAATTAATTAAAGGGTGAGAAGGGAAACTAAGAATAAGTAAACCAACAGATGAGAGAGCTTAGATGAACTGGACAATCTTAAAATTGACTCAGGAAGAAATACAGAATATGAATAGACCCAGAACAAGTAAAGACACTGAGTTAGTAATTGAGAAAATTCCCACTAATAAATGTCCAGGCCTCATGGCTTTGATGGTAAATTCTACCAGACACTTAGAGAAAAATTAACACCACCACTTCACAAACTCTTAAAAAATAGAAGAGGAGGGAATGCTTCTGAACTTATTCTTTGAGGCTAGTATTTCCCTGACACCAAAGCCAAGAAACAAAAATCACAAGGAAACTATGGACCATTATTTCTTATGACACAGACACAAAAGACTTCAACAAAATGCTATCAGAGTGAATCCAGTAACATATTAACATATCATACACCATGACCAAGTAGGGGATTTGTCCCAGGGATGCAAGGTTGGGTGAACATCCAAAAATTAACCAATGTAATTAACTGTATGAAGAGGATAAAGGCCAAAAACCTACATGATTATTTCATAGATGCAGAAAAAGCATTAGATGCAGACAAAAATCCAACGCCCTTTCATGATTTAAAAGAAAAAACTTCAATGAATTAGGAATATAAGGAAATTCCCTCAACCTGATAAAAAGCATCTAGTAAAAACCCACAGCTCTCATTATAGTTAAGATAAAATCCTGGAAGTTCTCCTCCAAAGATCAGGAACAAGATAAGGATGCCTGTTCTTTCTACTGTTCAAAATTACATGAGAAAAAGAAATGAAAGAAAGTTAAACTTCTCATTCAGATTGGAAAGGAAGAAGTAAAATGACCCATATTTGCAGACGAGATGATCTTGCATGCACAAAAATTCTAAGGAATCTACTGAAGAATGTTGTAACTAATAATAGTCATAGGACCTGATATCAATACACAGAACTCAGATGCATTTCTGAACACTAGCAACAGTAATCCAGAATGGAGTTAGGAAATCACTGCCTTTACAGCAGCATCAAAAAGGGTAAAATCCTTAGGAATAAATTTAACAAAGAAACACAAGATTTGTAAGAAATATTGATATTCAAAATCTATATATGTTTCTACACATAGATTTTAAAAGCTAAAATATATAGACATATAGAAACAAAAATCTAAATAAATAAAAACACATTCATGTCCCTGGACTTGATTTAATACTGTTAACATTATGTATTACTACCCTGCCCCTGGTCTAGGGGTCTTAGCTCACAAGAAGGGATTCTGTAAAAGGAAGCACAACAATGATGCCATTGAATGGCAAGTTAGGGCTGTTGTCCAGCTTGTTTTGCTGCCTCATGCCTCTGAATCAACAGGCAAAAAAGGAGAAGCTGTGCTGGCTGGGTGATTGATCCTGATGACCAGATGACCAAAGTGGAGGTGAAGACCACAGGAGACCCCTTACAGTGTCTCTGGTGTCACCATGCCCTGTGAGTAAAATAAAAAAACTGCAACACCCCGACTTAGGCAGGACTGCTGATGGCCCAGATCCTTCAGGGGAGAGGGTTTGAGTCCCCCAGGAAGTAAAAACCATGCCCAGCTAAGGTGCTTGCTGAGGGCAAAGGGACTGTGTAATGAGTAGCGGAAGAGAAAAACTGTAAGTCCCTGCCAAGACCATTTGAAGAAACCAGGACTATAATGGTTATGAGTATTTTTCTCCCTTTGTTATGGATATGTTTGTGAGTGTGTGTATGTGTATGTGTGTGCACACAGGCAAGCATGTATGTGTGTGTGCACACGCAAGTGTGTGTATGTATATGTGTTACAGGACGTCAAGGAGAAAAGCACGCCCCACCTGAGGACTCTGCATCTTCTCTTGGGGAAGGGCTAGTGCTTTTCAGCTGTTCAGGGTGGCTGTGTTATGTTATACAGAAGGGCGACTTGGTTATTGCCTTCATCTAGAGATTAAGTCTGGACTAGGAGATCTTGGAAAGGGAGGAATGTCATGGTTAACTTTATATTTCAATTTGATGGGGCCACAGTGCCCATTGTTTGTTCAGGTATTGTTTCAATGTTGCTGAGGGGTCTTTTGTGGAAGTGATCAACAATTATATTCAGTGACTCTAAGTGAAGGAGATTTCCCTCAATTTGTGAGTGGACATCACCCAGTCCGCTAAAGGCCTCAGGAGCAAAAACTGAGGTTTCCTGGAGGGAAAGAGGCCTCACTCAAGACCAACACAGAAACACTGCCCGAGTTTCAGGCAGGCCGACCTGTCCTACGGATTTCAGATACAAGACTGTAACTTCAACTCTTACCAGAATTTCCCAGCTGCTCTATACATTTTGAACTTGTCAGACTCTACTCCTCTACCAAAATCTGTAATAGTTTCCTCAGGAGGCCGTAACAAATTACCACACACGCAGAGGCTTAAAATACCAGAAAGTGATTCTCTCACAGTCCAGAAGGCCAGAAGTCCAAAATCCAGCCATCCTCAGGGTTGGATCCTCCTGAAGGTTCTGAAGGCGTGTCTGCTACACGTCTCTTTCCTAGTTTCTGGTGATTGGTGGCAATCCTTGGAATTCCTCTGCTTGTAAATGCACACTACTCCAATCTCTATCTCTGTCTTCACCTTGTGCCTCTCTGTGTCTCTGTGTCTTCACAAGGCCTACTTCTCCCTGTATGCCTCTCTCTCCTCTTCTTATAAAGACACCAGTTATATTGGCTTAAGTGCCCACCTTATTCCAGTTTGCCTTCATCTTAAATCTAATTATATCTACTATGGCCCTTTTTGCAAATAAAGTCACATTCTGAGGTACTAGGGTTAGGACTTCAACATATCTGTTGGGGGGACACAATCCAACTCATACACATGGCAATACTCTCCAAGTTAATGTGGAGATTCATTGCAACTTTATCAAAATTCCAGTTGGGCTTCCTCTAGAAATTAACAAGCTCATCTAAAAAATCATATGAAAAAGGACTCAGAATAGCCAAAACAATCTTGGAATGAAAAAAAATAAAAGGTTGGAAAAAGACTTACACTTCATGATTACATGGTTACTACAAAACTACAGTAATTAAGACAGTGTGGCCCTGGCTGGTGTGGTTCAGTGGATTGAGCACTGGCTTGTGAACCAAAGGGTCATTGGTTTGATTCCCAGTCAGGGCACACACCTGGGTTTTGGGCCAGGTCCCCAGTAGGGGGCATGCGAGAGGCAACCACACATTGATGTTTCTCTCCCTCTCTGCCTCCCTCCTTTCCTCTCTCTCTAAATATAAATAAAGAATTTTTTTAAAGGCAGTATGGAACTGGCATGAGGATAGAAACATACATCAACAGAACATAATTAAAAGTTCAGAAATGAGCCCTTACATTTATGACCAATTGTTTTTTGTCAAAGATTCCAAGACAATTAAAGAGAAAAGATTAGTCTTTTCAAAAAATAGTACAGGGATATCCACAAACAAAATGGTACAGACAGCCACAAACAAAAGAAAGAAATTGGATCCCTAACTCAAATCACGCACAAAATTTAACTCGAAATTAATCATAACCCTAAATGTAAAAGCTAAACTTATAAAAACACTTAGAAGAAAACATAGGAGTAAATCTTCATGATCTTGGGTTAAGCGATGGTTTCTTAGATATAAAACCCAAAGTATCAATGGCAAAAGAAAATAGATAAATTGGACATCTTTAAAATGAAAGCATCTGTGTGTTAGAGAGCACACTCAGGAAGGCGAAAAGGGCACGCTCCTACAAGAAGACATTTGCACGTCATATATCTAACGAGACTTGAATCGAAAGTTTATAAACATCTTACAACTCAATAGCAACAAGAGAATCAATGTGAAAGAATCAATCTTATCACAAATTGAAAGAAAATTCAGTAAAGCAGTATACAAAAACAAAGAAAAAATTGCCTTCATATGTATATATAAAGCAATAATCAGAAGCCACCAATATCAGAAATGAGGGAGGGTCATTACTACAGGCATATAAAGGATAGAAAGGTAATATGTACTAATAACTTTATGCCCATAAATTCAACAACTCAAGTGAAAAGGATAATATTCTTGAAAGACACAAAGTACTGAAACTCACTCAAGAAGAAACCAATAACCTGGGCAGTCCTATATGTATTACAGAAGTTGAATTGTTAGTTAAAAACCCTTTAGAAAATAACATCCAAGGCCAAGTTGGTTTTACTGGCCACCCTATGGATGAATCTCAAATGTGTTATGCTAAGTAGAGGAAGCCAGACTCTAAAGACAATATATACAATGTTCTGGAAAAGGCAAAACTATGTGGATGGAAAACTAGATTCATTATTTCAAGGGGCTGGGGGTAGGAGGGTTTGACTATAAGAGGGCACAGGGGACCAGGGACAGTGAGACTCTTCTATGGCTTGACTGTGCTGGTGATATAGCTGTCAAAACTTGCATAATTAGATAAATTTTACTGTGTGTAAGTTACACCTTAACAGAAAAGGTTTTGATAGCTGGATAGCAGATCTAGAAATAGTTATTGACCTAACAGAATTGAGTGAGCTGTAAAGAAAGCTGAAAACCTCAGGATCTATAGCATGGATTTCTCAAAAAGAACCAGTATGTCTAGATCTGACAATGGGAGGGAATGCTAACCCTAGGAGTATTTGGGGCAAGAACTATTTGAAAGCAATTACTATACCCCTAAGTCTTCTCCCCACCCCATACTTCTGGACTAGTGTACCTTCGTATTGCAGAAATCTGGAGTTCCGTTTTCTGCAAAGAATGAAACAAGTGATCTCACTGGGGAGTCCCAGACACAGTATAGGGCCTGGGTGCCAACATTGGATGGTTAGGAGATGCTGAACATACTTAATGCAGAATGTTTAAGCATAGACGCCTTGCACTTAAGCTGCCAGAGCACTGCAGTGAGACCCTGGATGTGCAGGAGAGGTCTTTTGATCATCTGTGAAGCTGACACACCCAAGAGAGGTGTTACAGAGATACCGACATCAGCAGCTCCCATGACTCACCCACTTCTCTCACTAGGAAGCTCCAAGTAAATAAGCAATGTCCACAGCCCAGAGCTTCCAATCCCCTTTTATTCTAACAGTTGTAATTTCAAACAGAAGACAAAGGAAGGCCAGATTTCTGCAAGAAGGGCCTCTAACATGAAAAATAAACACCAATTCAATCAAGTGGAAAATGGCAATTTGTGAGAAACAAATTCAGCTGGGAAAAGAAAAAATGTAAAATTATGAAGTACTTCCAGTTCTTTAAGATTTAAGACAAGAATGATGAATATATTCCATCTCATTCCTGCCACTAATCATACCACCACACGTCACCTACTGAAAGATTCTGAAGGATGAACAAAAGGAGGCAGACTAGCTGGGGACCGCTGGACTGGAAGAAGATCCCAGCAGGGAGATCTTGAAGTGTTTCTTCTCCCCATGGGTCCAACTTGGGGTTATAGAGGTCTGCAACCTGGAAATGCCAACAGACTCCACCCCACGCCCCGCGCCTCCACCCCCGCCACACACACACACATTGGCCATAAGAAAAGTCAAAGGCCAGGAAAGGGTGGCCCAACCTGACAGAAACCTGCTCACCATCTTGCCTGTTCTTGAGGCAAACACAATGAAAGCTGCACCCCTCTGCACCCTGAAAGGCACTGAAGAGGTGGTGGGAGGCGATATGCCAAGCCCTTCCCCTGCAGCAAGGTGGCCCCAGTAGAGCCTGCAGGCCAGATATCTCAACTTCAGCATTACTGACATTTGGGGCTGGAAAATCTGTTGCTCTTGAAGGTATCCTGTGCACTATAGAATGTTTAGCAACAGCCCCCTGCAGAACTTTATAAACACAACTGCTGCTGGAACCACAGTCCACAATGGTGAGCCAGGATATGCATTCTGAACTTAACAGGTTGACTGTCTGCTAAAATAGATTTAAGTAAAAACCACAGCATCAAAAAATTATATTCAAGGCCCTGGCTGGTGTAGCTCAGTGGATTGAGCGCGGGCTGGGAACCAGACAGTCCCGGTTCGATTCCCAGTCAGGGCACATGCCTGGGTTGCAGGCCAAGTCCCTGGTGGGGGCCATGTGAGAGGCAACCATACATTGCTGTTTCTCCCTCTCTATCTCCCTCCCTTCCCCTCTCTCTAAAAATAAATAAATCTAAAAAAAAAATAAAAAATTATATTCAAAATGCATATGATATAGTCCAAAATTACTTGTCACATTGAGAACTAGGAAAATCTCAACTGCAATAAGAAAAGGCAATCGACAGAATTATTGGACAAAGATTTTAAAGCAGCCATCATAAAAATTCTCCATTGAGCAATTATGAACACACTTTAAACATATCAAAGTGCAAGTAACAGTGAAAGAAGAGAAATTATTGGCATTATAGATGTTCCTCCACTTATGATGAGGTTACATCCTAATAAACCCATCACAAGTTGAAAATATCATGTCAAAATGCATTTAATACAACTAACCTATCAAACATCATTGCTTAGCCTAGCCCAGCGATCTTCAATCAGTATGCTACAAGAATTTTTAAAACATGCGATACCTGGATTGTCAAATTAAAAATGGCAATAGCCAACACAACAATAGCTGTTCGGTGTGAATGAATCAAAATTATACCTGTTTTTTTAGTCAGATAAGCAAAACATATTTTTTTAGTGGGCTGCAGAATTTTAGTATTTAGTATGTGTGTTGTGAATGGAAAATCACTGGCCTAGCCTAACTTGAACATACTCAACACTTACATTAGCCTACAATTGGGCAAAGTCATCTAACACAAAGGCTATTTTGTATTGAAGTACTGAATATCTCATGCATTTATTGAATACTGTACTGAAAGAAAAAAGCAGAATGGTTTTATGGGTGTCACTTTTACACTGTTGTAAACTAAAAAAATCCTTGTCAAAGCATTTTAAGTCAGGGATCATCTGTAAAAGACAAAGGATGAATATCAAGAAATATAAGGTACAGACTTCCCAATACCCCCTGACTCCACACATGCACAGCCTCCCCCATTATTGACCTCTGTACCTTCTTATTAATTTTGCTGTGAACCCAAAACTTCTATAAAAAATAAAATCTATTTAAATAAATAGGTATATGTATATGTGTGTGTATATCATCTGTCCAGAAGGTATCCAGCCAAATACTATGAAAAACAGAGACATTTACTGAAGAAGATACAATATACAAGAAGCATCGTACATAGAACAACGATGCCTCGGCCACCTTCAAAGTAGGCACCTTAGGACCTCACACAGTTCTCCCAATCACCATCAGCTGCATCCTCGTATTTTCCTGAAATTCATCTGTGGTCTGAAATCTCTTCCCTTTCAAAGGCGATTTTAGTTTTGGGAAAAGCTAGAAGTCTCAGGGTGCCCAATCTGGAATGTAGGGGGGATGAGTCACCTGGCTGATTTGATGTTTCACCAAACAACTCTGCAGGAGATGTGATGTATGAGCAGGCACGTTGTGATGAAGCTGCCAATCACCATTTGTCCATAGGTGTGGCTTTCTGAATCATCCCAATAGTTTCCATGGAGGAACGTTCAAGCTTAAGCCAAAATTTGATTCAGATTCCTTGCTCTATTCAGTCATTTTGAATGTGATGGCCACACAGTACACATGCTCACTCAGTGTTGTAGTACAGTGAAGTCATCATTGTTCGGGCATGTGCATTCCTGTCCACTTGCCTTGGCTGCCAGGTTACATCAATGCTGTGCAAACCATAACAGTGGCTGGTTTTCTTCTAGACAGACCTTGTGGGGGACCCAAAAAACCAGGATTATCTCCTATAGTGCAGACTTCTTGTAGTGCAGGCTTCCCCACTAGGTGAGCATCTTAGGAACCCATCTGTATCAGTGTACCAGCTGGCATTGTTGTGAGAGGCTGCATTCAGCTTCAGTTAAATTTTTTTTTTTGAGGACTCTTTCAATGTGTTTGCATATTTTCTGATGGGTGATTTACGAGCACACTTGCCCACACCGTGCTGAGTGTTCAGCAATTTTTGACCAAAACCGCACAACCCACCCTGTGCTCCACCCTCCCTATTCACCCAGTCTTGCCCCAAGTGACTTTTTTATTTGTTTGTTTCCTGGGATGCAAAAAGTCCTCAAAGGGAAACATTTTGCTGATGTAGAAGAGGTGAAACAAAAAACAGCAGAAGCACTAAAAGGCATCAAAATCAATGAATTAAAACACATTCTGAGCAGTGGAAAACATCTTGATAGGTATATTGCATCAAATGGAGAGTACTTTGAAGGTGACTGAAGTTTAAACATGTAAGAATAGATACACAATTTTTTATAAATAAATTCCATTTTGGGGAGCATCCCCCTCATATATATGAAACACCCAGAGGCTGGCAAACTATTTCTGTGTAACTCATGAGCTAAGAATGGTTTTTACATTTTTTTAATGCTTGGGGAAAAACAAAAGGATATTTTATGAGATGCAAAAATCAAATGAAGTTCAAATTTTGGTGTCTGTAAATGAGGTCTTATTGGAACACAGTACTGTTCATTTGTGCACCTACTATCACAAAATCAAGAGCTCTGAAGTTTTCACGGGGTTCAGTGGTATCATGTACTTTCCTGACCCTTTTTTCTCTGATGATCACATAACTTGCTTTGTTCAATGTCACATTAGCATATACAATCAAGATGAGTAATTACACTTGCACATTTCTGTTACACAGTGACATATGACCAAACCCAGACTTGTCTGCATGCTCAAAGATGTTGGGATCCCGGCATCAGCAAGACCATAGCACTGCCCATGTGCAACAACCCTGTAGCAAGCCATGCAACCTTCAAGGGAAGTTGCATCAGCCAACCAGCACTGCGCATGTGCAACAGCCCTGCCGCCAATAAGCTCCCCCTTGCCCATAAAAGCCATATAGCCCCTAGAGCAAGAGGACCAATCAGTAAGACCCACGACTCCACCGAGCTTCTCCAGCAACGCCCCTTAGCCAACCAGTATATATACCCGTGATCCTCAAATAAAATTTGCAGCTTGATCAGAATCTTGTCTTGCTGCCATTCTTCGGGCCTCCTGTCCCTCTCACTCCTTCACTAACAGATCTACCCCAGTTGACTGCCCTGCTGGCCGGGGCACGAAGACACTGCGCGAAGTGATCCCCATTGCATCAGCCAAGAGCCAGCCAGCTCACCAGAGCGAAACCACTGGAAACCACTGACCACATTCTTCCAGTGGAGTGAGATCACCAGAGACCCCTGACCCCAGCTCTAGTGGGTGCCCTAACACATAAAGACAGGAGGACAGGGCGACACACGGGAGCGGTTCCAGCATGTGCGGGCGGTCCCTGCACGTGCAGAGCCCAGCGCGTCCGCGTGGTCAGCCGCGTGCGCGTGCACCAGCTCCTCACGCCTCGCTTGCTCAAGCTCTGGTGCCGTCAGGCGTCAAGCGCCAGCAGCCATCGCGAGAACAGCGGCTCCGCACTTGTGTGCGGTTCTCTGCAGCATGGCTGCCTTGCTCTTCCACTCCTATGCTGGGCCTGAACCTTCGCGCACAGTGTCAACCCTCCTCTTGCAGCTGCTGCTGCTGCTACTTCTGCCCGCCTCTTGGGACGTAGCCACAGTGCGCAGACCCCCACACGGCAAGCGGCTCACCTTGAGCCGTGACGTGGGTAGGACGCGCCCCCCCCCCTCAACGTCCAAGATGGGCTGGCAGTGGTTGAGGGCAGTACAGCGCTTCCCTCGTCCACCCCACCATGTCAGAAGCCCTTTCCCTCACCCTCTCTTCCCACCTCACCACCCGCCCCTCCTATGCTCTTCTCCCCTCCCCTGTACTCCCTGCCACGTCCCCCTCCCCCAGTGTCTCCACTCGCCTTGGTGGGGGTCGGCCTGCGCCCACGGAGCTGCCCCTCATGTGCGCCACTCTGGTCTGCACAGCCTGTGGCCAGCGTCACATGCAGGAGAAGGTCCTAGGGGGCGTGGATGCCCCAGAGAGGAAGTGGCCGTGGCAGGTCAGCGTGCACTACAGGGGCTTCCACATCTGCGGTGGGTCCATCATCGATGAGTACTGGGTCCTGTCGGCAGCCCACTGCTTTAGTAGGTGAGTGAGTGGTGCCGGGCTGTTCCAGGGAGGCCCAGGGCGGGAGGCTCGCTCTCGAGATATGTGGAGCAAGACTTCTTGGCTTTGGAGAGAGTGGGTCGCACACACGTAAGCTCGCTGTAGCTCCTGCTGGCCCTGGGCGGCGAGGGATCCTCAGGGCCATCTGCGCTTTTATACGGATGTGGAGCCAAGTCACAGGATGAGAGGGGAGGCATGGAGACCCATCAGAGGATAAGAGGTAAGGAGACCCATCAGAGGAGGGGAGACTCACTACAGGTTGACAGATTAGGAGACATGTGCCTTGCGGGGAGGAGAAGCGGCACAACAGGGGATGAGAGCTGAGCAGAGGCCTCTGAGCAGTTGCCTCTGAGCAGTCCTCTGTACACCTGATGAGCTCACCATCCTGGGCTGCTGGTGGCCAGTAGGTCCTGATGTTTCCTTACATGGGCCCAGGTCAGGACTTCTTTGGGGGCAGCTCTGCAGACAACCAAGTCCCCACTGTCCTGCAAGAGATTGCTTTTCCCCATCCTGGCCAAGATCCGGGACACCAGGCTGCCTCCAGAGCTCCACGCCTGCCTGTGTCTGTGAGCTAATGGTGCCTCCCCAGGTTCAAGGTGCTTGAGCCACAGTGCCTTTGTTCTCTGTCCCCACAGGAACAGGTATATGGAGGCCTATGATATGTATGTGGGCCTTGTGGACCTCATGGTCGCAGGCAGTCACACCCAGTGGTTTGAGGTGAATAAGGTGATCCTGCATGACACATACGAAGCACAACACCCTGTCGGAGGAGACATTGCTCTGGTGCAGCTGAAAACTCGCATTGTGTTTTCTGATGCTGTACTCCCCATCTGCATTGCCACCCCAGACATGAGCCTTCAGAACCTTACCTGCTGGGCTACAGGATGGGGACTCATCTCCCAAAAAGGTAAGAGAACAAAGGGCAGCGTCAGTACCCGCTCTATGGAACTACAGGAAAGAAAGTGTTCTGTCAGTTACAGGGTTGCAGGCACCTGGAGACTGGAATTCCAACCTATTAATCACTATTTTTTTCTGCCAGTGTGGAGTTTTGTTTTATCCCTGGCTGGCTTTGTTGTATACAGAGAAGTAGTTACTTCTGCTTTGAGTGTGGAAATAATGTGTAGTATATCAAAACCACTAGTTTCACAGTAAAGTTTCTCAAGATTGTAAACTTAACTTAGAAATAACCTTTTCAGCCTATTAAAAAAACTTATTAGTTATTCTCATTTTCTGCATAAAAGCCTTGTTTTTCATTCTAGGTTTGTACCTGGATACTTTAGAATTTTTAAGTAAAAGATTCTTTTATATTTTTAATATTTATTTATAATTTTAAGTGTATTTTTTCCATTACCATTTACCCCCCTTATACTCTCCCTGCAATCATCACACTGCAGTCACCACACTGTTGTCCATGTCCATGAGTCCTTTTTCCTTTTTGCTCCATCTCTACACCCCTTAAACCCCCCTGCCAAAGCTGTCAGCGTGCTCTCTATGAGTCTGTCTGTGGGGTGGCTCTGCCTGCAGGGGCCCCCTGGCTGCCAAAGATGAGAATAAGTCTACCGAGACATGATCTCCTTGGGAAGGAAAAGTGGCTGACCTCTCAAAGGAGAACAGCCAGGAGCCTGTTCCTCAATGGGCTTTTATTGGGTTTATTTGCCTAGGAATACAGGGTGTATATATGTAAAGCTCATCAGTCATCAGTCATTGTAAGGCAGCAATGATCAAACAATAGATAACATTCAAAGAACTATGAGGGCTTATTTTGAGTCAGGGTCAGATAGCTGAAGGGCCATAAAACTTTGAGGAAACAAACTCATTTCATGCTTGGACCCTTATCATTTAAATTGAAGGTATTTCTGTTATTTCACAGGATTTTATGCATTCTTTTTTAGGCCTGATTGCCCCAGGGAACCCGCCCTTTCCAGCACAGGGCCACACCCATCTCCGGCATTGCTTCAGGCTTAAGTCAGGCAGGGGAAGTAAGGCAGCCAAAAGCTTAGGAGACTTCTTGCAGACAGAATGAGGACTCAGGCTATGTCAAAGCCAAGGGGTGAGGGTTCCATTGCCCCCTTTTTCTATAGCCCCCAAGTCCTTCCCTGAGGGCCCCTTCATGACCATGCCTGTCTTAAGTCATTCCTCCCTTGAGGAATCTTACCCATCATTGGCTAACTGGCCATGTGCTTGGGGCCAAGCAGGGTGAAGTAAAGGGGGCAGAGGCGGCATCCCTACAAGGAAAATAAGCTTTGCCTCCTTAGTGGCTTATGGTCCCAAGGTCTCTCACTCAGCCTTAGCCATGGTGGAGTTACAGCTTCTGAAACCAGGCAGAACGGTTCCCAACATCTGTCTATTTTGCTTGTCATCAATCAACAAAGAAGTGTTGGTGAGGATGTGGAGAAAGGGGAACCCTTGTGCACTGTTGGTGGGAATGCAGATTGGTACAGCCGCTGTGGAAAGCAGTATGGAGATACCTCCAAAAACTAAATGGAACTGCCTTGTGACCCAGCAATTCCACTTCTGGGAGTTTATCCAAAGAAACCCAAAACACTAATTCAAAAGAACATAAGCACCCCTATGTTCATTGCAGTGTTATTTACAATTGCCAAGATATGGAAGCAGCACAAATGTCCATCAGTAGATGAGTGGATAAAACAACTATGAGAAATTTACACAATGGAATACTACTCGGCTGTAAAGAAAATTTTACCCTTTGTCACAGCATAGTTGGACCTGGAAATATTCTTTTAAACTGCATTTACTAATCAGTCATAGCTGTTGATTTTTTCACATTGACCTTCTTTCCAGCCACCTTATAGAACTAATTTTTAATAGCTTGTGAATTGATTTATTTGACTGTTCTAAATATTTTGAAATCATGTTTTTGTTCAAATAAGATTGTTTCATTACTTCCTTTCCTATATTTTATCTCATTTCTTTTACTTATTGCATTGGATGGCAACTCTAGTAGAAATTATACTAGGTCTCATTTTATTTCCTTTTTTTTTTTTACTTTACTTTATTGATTATGCTGTTACAGTTGCCCCACTTCCCCCCCTCCTTTCCCCCCACCTCCTTACTCCCCCTTTCCCCTCCCTTTAGTTTTGTCCATAGGTCATACACATAAGTCCTTCTGCTCCTGCACTTCCTATACTATTCTAACCTCCCCCTGTCTGTTGTCTACCTCCCATTTATGCTACCTGTTCTGTGCCCCATTCCCACCCTCTCCCCCTACCACTCCCCTGTTGATATTCCTCCATACCTCATATAACTCCCTTCAACATT
>PVJI01026820.1:0-18895 GCA_004026765.1 Micronycteris hirsuta | reverse complement strand
ATCTGATAGTTGGCTTGCCTCTGTTTCATTTATCATTCTTTCTGGGGCTTCCTCCTTTCCTTTCATTTGGGGATTGTTTCTTTGTCTTCCCATTGTTTGTGGGATTCTTCTTGCTAGCCTCTGGTTCTTAAATTGATCTGTCAAGTTCTCTGAAGCAGCGAAGTTAATTTTGTGTCACTGTCTCTGTTTTTTGGGCTGACTCTTGTCTGAGTCCCACTCTATTCTCTTCACAATTCCAGGTTTTAATGTCTCACCTGTGGATAAAGAAGAGAGGGGAAGGGCGAAAAAGAAGGAAAAGAAAGCAAAAGAAAAGGAAAAAGAAAGATAAAGAAAAATAATAATTTGAAAATAACATAAAATAAAAAATAATAAAAAATAGGAAATAAAAGGAAGAGAAAAATAGGAATACCAAATTAAGGGAAGGTAGAAGGAGTTAAAAAAATAATGAGGGACAGATAGGAAGAAGGTGGGGAAAAACAAACAAAGAAACAAAGAGAAAACAAAAGAAAGAAAAAAAAAAGACTTTTGTTGGCTGGCTTCAACAGCGTCAGGTGGGAAGATATCAGACTCCTCCTGCTGTCTTCCTGTGCTGCACTCTCAGCTGCCGTCCCGCCTCCAGCCGAGTTGCCGGGAGTTTGCCGCACCTCCTCTGGGCCGCCTGACTCCCACCCTGAGTCAGAGTTTATGAGGTCTGTGTCTACCCTCAGTGGGGCTCGATGTAGCTCCTCTGTTTCTCCCCCACGGAGGGACTCTGTACCACAGGTCTGGTTGTGTCTCAGATCCTCCAGGAGTGAGCTCCACGCCCCTGCATTCGCCAACGGCTTTTGTCTCTGAATTCGGGGCTTGCAAGCCGCAGGCCTGGGTGCCCGGTGGGGCACCAACGCCAGCCGCCCCCGACTGGCTCCGCCGGGTGCGTGCTGGATCCCAGAGCTCCGGGCCTGGGTTTCCCGTTCAGTTCAGTCTCCAATTCCTCCTGCTGGGATTGCCAGCTTCTGCAGATCAGTCCCCACGTACACACCAACCTCCAGACTGCTGGGGACCAAGGCTCTCCCAACAGACACACGCGTCTGCTTTGGCTACTCACACACCCCAATCCAGCTCCCTCCCACAGATCCTGGAGCAAACTGGGAAGCTGCTGCTACTGGATCCGCAGACCTCCCGGCTCCCCGTGAGGCCCGAGGGACCCCTTCCCTTCGAAGCAGTCTCCCTACCGGCTGATCTTTCAGTTTTATGTGCAATCCTGGTTGTCAATCTTCCTGGGATACTGTTGGGCGATCGCTCCGCTCCTCGGAAAATCAGCCAGATATCCCACCAGGGGGCTGGAGGAAGCCGATCCCGCTCCCTCCTACTTCGCCGCCATCTTTTTCCTCTCAGTTTTTATGCTTCTCATAATCTATTTCTGCTTCTTTAAATATTTTTAAACTCTTCTTAATTTTTCCATGAATGTAAATGGACATGTTCTTTATTTGACTTGAAGAAAGACATCAACATTTGTTTAGAGTCAAATAATTATGAGTTCAAATGTTGGTTCCCATAATTGTCCCATGCAGTTTATATACATTATCAGAATTTTTATTTCCTCATCTGGTAACTCTGGATAATAACTGCACAGCCGTATTGAATGAAGCACGTGAGATCCTATGTGTGCCCAGTAATTGCTAATATATTAAGTACATTTTTCCTGGGTCATTTCCTCACTCTTCTCCACCCAAGTAGATGTGAAAAGTGGAGCCATTTTGTGTACGAGGTCTAGTCCTTCGAGCCATAGTCAGCCTAGCGCTAGACAACTGGCGGGGTTGTAATATTTAAAGCTCAGGAACTGTACGTAGCAACTAGGATCCCTACCATAAGCACCAGAGACAGGTGGGAAACAGGACAGACAGACGGATAATTCCCAAGATGGCAAAATATTTCTAAAAATAATTTTTTGATTCACTTTTTTCTAAAGACTTGACACCAGCTGAATTTAATGAAACACTACTCTCACAATTAACTTTTATTTTGGCTTAAGTTGGATTAAATTTGGTTTTTGACCTTCACAAGGTCAACGCAACTCAGATAATGATGTGCTCTTTCACTCTCTAATATTGTGCAAGTTACAAAGGGAGATAGATTTTTTTTTCAAAATATATTGATTTTTTAATGTCTTTCAATGTAGAAGTCAGCATAATTATAGAATAATCAGCAAAATTACTCTTTAGATAAATATATTTTATAGGTCTTTCAGTATCTTCACTCGTACTATTTCCTGGAATACTAAATCTTTAATTAAAAATGACTTTAATTGTCCATTTTTTGAATAAAGTAATGAAATATGAATCTTTTTGTTGGCCAAACTTATATGAATTCAGAATTTACAACCATTGTAAAATATGTAAATATCAAACAGGTTTTCAATGCAAAAAAAAATAACAATGAGTCACAGAAACAGATGTACTGCAATAACACCTAAATAAACATTCTACAAGGTACTGCTCAACATTAGTTTTGTCTTGAGTATTTTACTGTAATAATAGAAAAGCTAAGGGAACAGTTTTGACATACATGAAGTATCTTTGGGAAAGACCCAAATTGGACCACAAAGACTCAAAAATCTAGGAAGAGAATATCTGATCAAGAATACAGCTTTTATGCATTAAGATATCACCAGGCTTTATTTTGCAAATGGATAATTTGATCTTAAAATAGAAGATGCTATGCTCAAGGTCACACTATTTTTTCAAAAATAAAATCACAAAAATAGTCTATTAATCATATTTCCATTCATTTATTCATTCAATCATTTATATAATAAATAGCTATGTAGTGAGTACTTACTGTGTGCCAGTCACTATGGTACTTGCTATGGAGAAGTGGTGAACAAATTAGATTGGGCCTCATAATTTTTATTTAAAAAAATTCTTCTACATATATTACTTTTATTTTTAAAATTTTATGTAATAGTTTATTTTATTATATTTTTTCTGTTACCATTTATCTACCCATACCTTCTTCCAGCTCCACCCAACCCCCTGTCCCTGCACCTAGCAATCACCTCACTGTTGTCTATGTCCATGAGTTTTTCTTTTTTGCTCTACCCCTCTCCAGCCCTCCCCAGAGACTACGAGTCTGTCTCTGTTTTGCTTGTTAGTTCAGTTTGTTCGTTAGACTCCTAATATGAGTGAAATCATATGATACTTATCTTTCTCTGACTGGCTTATTTACTTAATATAATGTTCTCCAGGTCCATCCATACTGTTACAAAAAGTAATATGCTAGTCCTTTTTATGGCTGAGTAGTATTCCATTGTGTAAATGTCCCATAGCCGTTTTATTCACTCCTCTACTGATGGACACTCGGGCTGCTTCCACATCTTGGATATTGCAAATAACGACACAGTGAGCACAGGGGTGCATATATTCTTTCAAATTAGTGTTTTGGTGGTTTATCCAGATAATATTCTAAAAGTGGGATTATTAGGTGAAAACACAGTTCCATTTTTAATTTTTTGAGGTAACTACATACGGCTTTCCACAGCACGGTGGCTCCACCAATCTGCCTTCCCACGAATAGTACAAAAGGGTCCCCCTTTCTCCACATCCTCTCCAGCACTTGTTGTTTGTTGATTTATTGATGATAGCCATTCTGATGGGTGCGAGGTTATATCTCATTGTAGTTTTAATTTGCATCTCTCTGATGATTAGTGGCATTGAGCATCTTTTCATTAGTCTATAGGCCATCTGTATGTGTTCTTTGGAGAAGTGTCTATTCAGGTCTTTTGCCCATTTTCTAATTGGATCATTTGGTTTTTGGTTTTGAGTTTTTTAGGTTCTTTATAAATTATGAATATTAACCCCTTATCATATGTATCACTGGTGAATATGGTAGCAGGTTGTCTTTTCATTTTGTTATTGGTTTCCTTTGTTGTGCAAAAACTTTTTCATTTGTTGTAGTCCCATTTGTTTATTTTTTCTTTTGTTTTCCTTGCCTGAGGAGATATATCAGAAAAAATATTACTGTGAAAAAATGTTCAACATTTTACTGCCTATGTTTTCTTCTAGGATTTTTATGTTTTTGAGTTTAACATTTAAGTCTTTAATCCATTTTGAGTTTATTCTGGTGTGTAGAATAAGAAGATGGTCTAGTTATGGTTTTGGGTTTTGTTTTGTTTTGTTTTGTTTTTTTTTGCGTATATTTGTCCAATTTTCCCAACACCATTCATTGAATAAATCTTATTTATTTATTTATTCATTTATTTTTGCTTATTTCCTTTTAGGATCTTTTTAAAATTGTTGTTCAGTTACAGTTGTCCCCATTTTTCTCCCATTATTCTCCCCCAACCTACCCACCCCCACCTCCCACATTCATCTTTGGCCTATTGTATGTATTTTCCTCCCCTGTGAAATATTGACTCTAAAGGCCTGGGTTTATTTCTGGGCTCTCTATTCTGTTTTGTTGGTCTATATGTCTGTTATTATGCCAGTACCATGCTGTTTTGATTACCTTGGCCTTTTAATATAGTTTAATATTAGGTAGTGTGATTCTTTCCAACTCTGTTGTTCTTTCTCAAGATTGCTGTTGCTGTTTGTATATGTATTATTTTTAAAGAGTGATCCTGTTTTATTTACTTATTTATTTATTAATTATGTTTAATGGACTCATGGATTCTTATTTTAATCAATAGGCTATAAATCACTATTCCTTAATTAAATGCTCAAATTTTCATACATGTGCCCAGTGAGAGCCTATTAAAATGGGATTTTGTATTCTTTTGTCTGTAATCAGGATTATTTAAGAACTTCTTTATCTTCTGGCATGGCAAATTATTCTAGGACTATTCTGAATATTTTGAGATGTACCTGTGGAACTAGACATTTCTCCAAAAGTCCTGGTTCTCTTTAGAGGAAAATAGTTTTAATGAACCAAGATCTGCATGATATTAGATGTACTCAGTGCTAGGTGTCTCCTGATATGATACACTGAGAGTACCCATCACATCTATGGTATTTCTGCTGATATGTACAATGTGAATCTAATTGTGAGTAAACATTCAACAAGCCAAAATTGAGAACCATTCTACAAAAGAAATGACTCACATTCTTCAAAAAAATGTTAAGCCAATGGGGGACAAGAGAGTGAAATAGTCTATTTATATAAAGAAAAACTAAAGAAACATGATAACTAGGTGTAACATGGGATCGTGAATTGGATCCTGCTACAGAAAAAAGTAAGCTCATAACTAGTTAGTTAAGTATAGTTGTGATCTGTGCTAAAATGGGAGAGTATGAGATGCAATGTGCTAATAGTATTAATACAGAAAAAAATAAAGTAAATTAAGTTTTTACTGTATAGAATTTCCTGGCAGTTTGGTTTGATTTACTAGTATCAGTGTATATGGATACAAGGAAATGAATACAAGTTCAATTCCCAGCCTTATCAACCTACCAAAGCTCAGCCTCTTCATCTTTGAATAAGTCTCTTAATTACACTGACGCTCACCTATTGTGAGATAATTATATAAAAGTGTGTTAAAAATGTTATAGCATTTTAAAAATATTGTGTCAATCATTGTTAAACCTGTATCGGTTTAGGCCTTTTCTCTCTCTCTCTTTCTTGTACTTAATCCTGGAATTCTAGAGCCACAGCTCACAATGTTACCTAGATTTTCCCCTGTAAAGTGACTGGAAAATACCTTCTTCGCGACTTTACTCCATGACAGAGCATCTTTATTTTCATAGATGTCAAGCAAATTAAGGGCTAGGAGTATATCTTCATTATCTTCCTCTTCTCCCGAACAAAGCATGATATTTGGAACAAAGGATGGGCTCAGTAATATTCACAGAGTGAACAAATGATCATGGATAGTTAGGAATCTCTACTGGATTAGGTCTCCGGGTGTCATCCATTACTGTCATAGGGGAGTCAACACATAGCTTTGTTTTCTGCTTTCTCACCTATAAAACCAAAACAGTATTGTTTGCTTTACATGGCTTTTGTGAGTCAATGAAAATAATGGCCCAAAATGCTTATCAAATGTAACATGCCAGGTATATTAGTTTTCTAAGGCTATCCTAAGAAATTATCACAAGTTGGATGGCTTAATGCAACAAAAATATACTCTCTTATAGTTCTGAAGTTTGGAAGTTCAAAATCAAGGTACCATCAGGGTTGATTCCTTCTCAAGGTTCAGTGAGAGAATCAGTTTGTACCACTTCTGGTAGCTTCAGCAGTCCTCGGTGTCCCTTGTTGTGTAGCTGTGCCATTCCAGTCTTTATTTATGTCTTCTCGTGGCTTCTCTCTATATCCCTTTGTGTCTGTCTCTTTTTTCTTCTGTCTCTATAAGGACACTCACCATTTGATGTAAATTACTAAAAAAGAGAAAGATGAGTGTTTCCATTTCCTGAATGGAATGTACAGTTTTATGCTTTAGTATTAGCTGATGATGACAATGTTCCCAACATTTTGATGGCATTGATATGGTGCTCAGTGCCTCTGGGAGTACCCTATACAGAGTTCTATAAGTGATCATTGCTGGCACCTAACTCAGCATAATAGTAAAAGTTAGCAATCAGTGGAAGTAGGGGGTGGCAGCTTTTGGATTTTCTGTAAAAGCTGTCCACCAGAAGTACTTGAAAACAGAACTGCCATATGATCCAAGCTGACTTCTTGGTATTTACCTAAGGAAGTGAAATCACTACCCCAAAGAGGTGCTTGCATCCCATGTTGAAGGAAGGAAGGAAGGAAGGAAGGAAGGAAGGAAGGAAGGAAGGAAGGAAGGAAGAGAAAAGAAAATGTAATGTCAGTACACTCATATTTTATACCATTAAGTATCTTAGCTCAAATAACGTAAATAGAAAAATTATGTAATTTTCATTGGACAGTTCTAAAAGGAGACAAAGTGGCTTTGGGTGTTTTTTCTCTGAATATATTTTTATAAAAATAGGAAAGTATAATAGAATAAAGTTTTTTCTTCATCTTTTAGAGGAGTCTATCTTCATGATTGGAAGAAAAATCAGAGATATTGCTAAAAGAACTTCATGACATTAAAGAACTAAATTCTGAGTGGAAAATTGTCATATGTATTTTTCTGGTATGTATGTAACTATTTTCTTTGGAACTTGAGATACTTTTTCTTTTGGAGTGATTGATCATTTCAGCAAGTTCTCAGAAACTTGCTTATCCCTTTGTTCATATGAGCACCTTCTAAAGCGCCTCTCATTGGGCAATAAGAAATTGCTTTAGGCTACCTCCTTCTCTGGACCCGCCCTCCTGTCTCCAGGTCTGGAATGGTCCTCTCAAAGCCAAGCTACTATGTCTCTTAAATTCTCCCCATATTATGCTCATTCTGTTTTCTGGGCAAAATATCATATATATAAAGTGACATAGAGATTAAACTTCAGTAATTCCTCAAAATAAAAACAAAAATAAAAATTATCTATTAGAAAAAAGTTGACAATTCTAACAAATATATGGAAAAGAATACAATACTTGCTCAATATATCTAAGATTGTTTTTTGCCTTGTAAGGAAAATGTTATATACACTGGAATATTAATTTATGTTTTATAGAGATAAAAAGCATATCCAGAATATTCTTTTTTCCTAAAACAAGGGACATCTAGAAGAAATATTGTATTTGAGTCCTTAAATGTATAAAGGATATTTATTGAATGGTATCTGCAAGCATGTTTTCATAAACTTCCTTTAACGTCTTCCTTTATTGCCTTACTACCATTTTGCATCTGACCTCCAAATTATTAGCAATTGAATAAGAGCTGAAGCCAGCAGAATGAGGAAGTAGTCATCATTCAAAGCATTTAACCTGGCCTTTACAAAGACTATACATCTGAAAAGAAACACGTATCACCAAGAAAACATCAAATCACCAGGGTTTCCATTTCCCAGAACATACCTGCAAGCAGGTACCCACCTTTCAGGTTTGATTACAAAATAAACTATTGACATTTAGTCATGCAATCTTTTCTTTCAGACATTTAGTTGGGTCAATATTCACTATTTCTATTTATATTTCAGTTTTTAAATCTCCTTCAAGAAATAAATGAAAGATGTGTGGGTTGAATAAATGATGTCTTTTTGGTCTGTGTATTTGCAGCAATCCAGGTACTCACTCATCCACAGCATGGCATTTCTATTCTATCAAGAACACTTGCTGCAATAATATTAATTAATCAAGGCCTACTACATAATTTTGTTTTTGAGTGCAAAATGAAAATGTGTTTTGCAAAAACAGGGGAAAGTGGCATTAAACATACTTGCATTTTTCTTTCTTCCACAGTTTTTCTTTACTTAATAAGTGTTTTTTATTTGGCATGATGTCATTCTAAGTAAAGAAATATTAAAAACTTAAATTTGTATGAATTTTATTGCACATCTTTATATTGTGCAATGCCAACTTTAATGTAAATATAATAGCGTTTAACTTATATACAGAATCACTGTAATTACACAATTTGTATTTAATAGGCTGTGCATACATTAGTATTTTTTTCTTGCCAGAATAGTGAAATGCTACACAAAGCTAACTCAACTGTTTTTTACTTTATTTCTTGATACTTGCACGTTTTGTCAGCAGAATCTTCTTCCAGCTTACTGATGAATAAGAACGGATTGAAAGGCAAAGGGTGTATGTGTTGTCCTAGCGTTCCCCATCCATCTATGTCATTACTTTTAGTGCACATAACTGGGTAATAAAGGAAAATAACATGAGTAGGAAAGGATATTGTGTAGTTTCTTGGTCATTTATATTTTTAGAAAACACACAATAGCCTTCTTTTTTAATTCAAAACAAGTTTTGGTTTGGTTATGAACCCTGATTTCTTGGGGTTGTTACTGCCACTCTTACTTGGTTGTAAACATAGCAAGCTTATCTTGTACACACTTTGAGTCTCGCTCCCATGTATTTTGGGTCTGCCAGAATTCTGTGCTCACAGGGCGTCACCAACATCGTAGGTTAATGGACAAGAGGACATGCCCATTGCGTATAGTCCGTTGTTGCATGGGGACATCACTTACAAAACACAAGTTTAATGTTCATAGATCCAATTATTTACACTTTCAAGATAGTAGTATTAGAGGATTAAAACAAATATTGGGTCCTTCTGAGCTTGGAGTCCTGTGTGACTACCCAGATTACAGTGGTTCCTGTAATTATTATTATTAAATCCTCCGTATGTCCAGTGCTTTGCATGCACTTCTTTTCAATCATGATGGGATTGCATTCCTTATTTTGTGGAGGATAAAATGAATGGGAGTAATTGATCAATTTACTCTCTATGTCCCCTACACTACAACATATTCAGTATAAAATTGAGTCAAAGATCAAGCTATAATAAAATATGACCTGGATTATTTTAACTAAGTCGCCTTATAATATATCATCAAAATTAATGGAATTAATTTTATTGTACAGTTTATAGATATCAGTCTTATAACTTTATAATTACACTGTAGATGGTCTCTCTTTGCATGGTGCTATGCAAACTGAAGCTTGTGAATATTAGTCTCATCACTCTCTGTTAGCATGGACTAGGGCAAAGGAAGCATTACTTTACATAATTCATGATGTTTGTACAGTGACTTGTATTTCATACTCTTTTTGTTTGTTTTTGTTAATTAAAATATTATTTGCTGTGTCATGAGTTGTAGTTCCAGCAAACCAAAACTGGCCTGAGCTGTGTTACTGATACACTCGTGTAATGCTGGCCTGTGGTTAAAGCATCAAATACAATTATGTGTAGTGTCACTTCCAACCATGTGTTTGAGGAGTTTGAGGATGGTTTGTACCCGTTTATTGCATTATTTAATCAGTAAGAGTAGATTGATGATTTTTACCTGTTCTTATGGAGCCCCCAGAGAATTTTGCCAGTGGGGCTGTTTACATACTAAGAATATGCTTATGTGGTCAGTGGAGTGTAAGCAATCCCAGTCAAGACTCCATCAGGGACTCTGTGGGTCCAAAGTTTGTGCGCATATTTGTAGTCCCGACCCAAGACAGAAAGTGTCCACGCAACCTTGTACACAATCAGAGCCCTTGTCTGGTCTCTCAGGACCTCCTACTGGGAGGTCTTTGGCTCTGATGCATGTCCTTACTTTATGATTCTTTCTGCATTATGTTCTTTTTCTAAGGTAAGCTGTAGAATTGTGTGCATTGTCATTTTTGTTCCAATCATCTTCATTGGCAAGCAGTTTTCTTTAATTACTATAATTAGTGCATTTACATATATTTCAGTAATTTATGTACAAGTTATAATTTTTTTTATTTCTAACAACTTGTCTAAGCAAAACTATAATCAGGATATAGATTAGCTCATCATTGTAAAATGTTTGGTACTTTCTGCCCCCGATCCCCACTGCCCCACTCCAGGCAACCGGCCAAAAAATTCAAATTTACTTTTCTGCTCTAAGAAAGCACAGTAGAACACAATTCCCAAATTTTGCACCTAAGTGTTCTGGGACACTACAGCCCTTTCAAAGGGTTGTACTAAATTATTTTACATATTTGCAAAAAGCACAGGTGTCACATAAATTATAACTGTTAAATTGTTTGGATACAACTACCTAATAAAGAGAACTGCTGGGTGTTTCTTTGGTCTGGGGCATTATGAAGAAATCACTGATATATCAGTTTGTTCTTTGACCTAGGAGAGTTTGGGAACCGCTGATACATGTCTCACTGAAAAAGACAGCTGCTACTGATGTCTGAATGGCGAGGGAAGTTTGTTAGTCATACTTTTATTGGCGGAAACTAGCACAGCAATAACGAGCAGAGGCTATAACACACACGTTTTCTTTTTTCTCTCAGTCAGAAATTCAGAATAAAAGGTTCATGACCGAGGCAGCTGCTCAGGACACCACCAGGGTCTAGTCTGCCCCAATCTCGGTCAGCCACGTGCCCTTTATTGTCGCGATCACAACACAGTTGCCATACTCCCAGCGTCCCCTGAGCTGAGAGGTAAACTGGCAAGGATATCCTAAGAGTTTAGTCTGAATTAAGAAAAAAACCTTTCTTAGAAACTAGCCCATAAACTTCCTCTTGCATCTCACTGTCCAAAAGTGGCTTACATGGTCTCACCTAACTTCAAAGGAACACTTAGAATAGAGGAAATCAGTTGAAAGGGGGTCTGTCAATGACTAGAGTTCAAGTAAACAGGAAGCATCAACATCTTAAAATGTCATTCCACTAAATGCTATAATGACTTGTTTGTCTCTAAATATGCTATTTGCAAGTTAGCTGCTTTGGAGCCACGTAGAAAAGAGTTATGAAACATGTTGGTTTGGTTGGGCAGGAAATAGTTTTAGTGCTAACTCAAATAAAGCTATGCCACTCAGTGAATGCCCTGTGTGAATCTCTGTCATACCACCATGTAAAATCCTATCGCATTCTTGTGGTGGTGGTGGTGGTAAATATTGTCTATTTGTTGGGGTTTTAGTCGGTTGAGCACTTACCAGAATATTGTGTGAGCAGTGCCACACTCACTGGGCCTGATCCCGTCTCCTCCACTGCGCTGAGCAATCCGAATTCCTGATGGAGAAGATATTGGTGAACACTTGTCCGTGATGGGGAGTCAGTCAACAACTGGAGTTGGTTTTGCTAGTTCGAGTGCCATAAATTTAGAAACTATTGTCAGCTGTAAGAATTTGGAGGCTAAGCCCTGGCTGGTGTAGCTCAGTGGATTGAGCATGGGCTGCAAACCAAGGGTCACCAGTTCAATTCCCAGTCAGGGCACATGCCCGGGTTGCAGACCAGGTCCCCAAGGGGGCCACATGAGAGGCAACAACACATTGATGTTTCTCTCCCTCTCTTTCTCCCTCCCTTCCCTTCTGTCTAAAAATAAATAAATAAATAAATAAATAAATAAATAAATATCTTTAAAAAAGAATGTGGAGGCTAAATTTAATAATGAATAACTAAAACTTTATAAACATGCCAAATTTTATAAATATACTTAGATATTTAGTAATCACTTTTTGGTCATTTGATGTCACCAAAAAGTGAATTTAAGGTAGTGTTTAGATTTTATGTTTTAAGCTTGATGTCTGACATTTTGAGACATTTAGTATTTTGTTAAATAACCTCTTAAATTAGAATAAACATGTGCAGTAGCAGCCCATGGCATGGACTTAGAATTATTCAAGCTGGAATAGCTGAAATTGAACATATTTAAAGTAATTCTAAAAAGTGGTTACATACTTAAGTCAGTAAAAACATCATTTACTGCTAATATATTAGTTAGCTATTTAAAACAGTAAACATAATAACCACTACTTGAAACAGTAAATGCAATGTTTAGTTAGACTCAAATGTATGGGGAGTTAAAATGAATACAGTCAGGTTGGGGAGAATGAAAATAAAAGATTCTTAATGTTCTTGGTTTTAGAGAGGAAGAGTTTAAACGAATTTATTAATAATAAACTTAGAAAAAAACATAGGCGGTAAAATCTCAGACATCTCACATAGCAATATTTTTGCCTAAATGTCTTCTAGGGCAAAACAAAAAAGGAAAAAATAAACAAATAGAACTACATAAAACTAAGACGCTTTTGCACAGCAAAAGATACCATCAACAAAATGAAAATGGAACCCATTATATGGCAGAACATATTTGCCAATGATACATTTGATAAGGGGTTAAGTTCTAAAATATATAAAGAACTTATACAAATCAACACTAGGAAGACAAACAATTCAATTAAAAAATGGGTAAAGGACCTGAATAAACACTTCTCCAAAGTGGACATACAGCTAGCCAACAGACATATGAATAAATGCGCACAGCCACTAATCAGCGGAGAGATGCAAATTAAATCATAATGAGATATCACCTTACACCTACCAGCATGGCTACCATCAATAAATCAACAAACAACAAGTGCTGGTGAAGACGTGGAGAAAATGGAACTTAGTGCACTATTGTTGAGAATGAAGACGGATGCAGTCACTGTGGAAAACAGGATGGAGTTTCCTCAAAACATTAAGGATGGAACTGACTTTTGCTCCAACGATCCCACTGCTGGGAATATATTCTAGGAATCCAGAATCATTATTTTGAGAGAATATATGCACCCCTATGGTTATTGCAGTGTTATTTATAATAGCCAAGATTTGGAAACAGCCAAGTATCCATCAGTAGATGAGTAGATAAAAAAAACTATGTTACATGTCTACAATGGAATACTACACAGCCATAAAAAAGGAAACCATGCTACAGTATGGATAGACCTGGAGAGCATTATGCTAAGTGAAACAGGTCAATCAAAAAAAAAAAAAAAGACAAATACCATATAATCTCACTTACATGTGGAACCTAATGAATAAAATAAACTGATGAACAAAATATAAGCAAAGGCACAGACACATGGAACAGACTAAGAGTTCTCAGGGGGGAGGAAAGGGGCCTGAATGAAAGAAGGTGAAGGGATTAGCAAAGAACATATACGCATAACTCATAGACACAGACAGGGATAACAGTGTGGTATTGGCCAACGGGAAAGTGGTGCTAAGGGACGGGTGGATGCAGACAAAGAGGGGAAAATGGGGACATCTGTAATAGCATCAATAAAAAAAATTTTTAAATGTAAACAAATTGCATGCTGCACTAAGAAAAACCTCATTAAGAGTGCAAACAAAACTTCCAATCAAAAACAGAGGAAATGTCTATATTTTAGAATATTTAACCATTTCTTTCATACAAGGCAGAGAATAGAGGAAACTGAATATAGAGAAGTGACAAATAGTAAAATAGAATATGTACATAAAAATAGTAATAAATGTATTAAATGCAAATTACTAATGGCCCCATTTAACACACAAAGGCTCTTAAAACTGGATAGAAAACTAAGCCTGAATCTATGCTGTTTTGAATAGAGAGTAATAATTAAATAGTATAGCATATATAAAAGCTCCAATCATAATGTTTAGAATATATAGACAGCACCTGTTGTTGAATAATAGAATGAAAGACTAGAAAGTGACTACCTAGTTTCCCATTTGGTTGAAACCTTCCCAGAACGTTTGGCTGCCAGGTAATGTCAGGTTATCTTCAGAGCCATGGTTCAGAGTAGAGCAAGTTAGTAGAACATGTTTTCTGTGACTTGGAAACATACTTCTATGTAGCACTCCACCTTGTTTGTTTGTTTATCTTTTTTTTTTTGAAAGAGAGAGGGAGAGCAAGGGTGGGGGGAGAGAGAGAGAAACATCAGTTTGTTGTTCTACTTATGTATGTAGTCTCTAGTTGATTCTTATATATACCCTGACCAAGGATTGAACTGACAGCCTTGGCCTATTGGGACCATGCTCTAACCAATTGTGCCATGCAGCCAGACTTTGTTCTAATCATGGGCTTTCAAGAGATGTTCTTCCTTCCTTTGCTACCCTAGATCTAATCAGGTTACATATGCTCTCCATAAGATTGTTCGCAGGTTGATAATTGTTTTTAGGAAACTTTGACCTCTTTGTTAATGATAAGCCTAACTTAAGTCAACTATTTGCAGCTATTAGGCTGCATGAATAGAAGCAAAGTATTCAGAGTATTAGATAAAAGCCTTCTGTATTAGAACACAGAGAATGCATCCTCAGTTCTGAGCCTGCTGTCTACATTTCTGTGCAGTTGTCTTGAGTAAAACGAATTCGATTTTTAAAGTATTGTTAAATGGCTTGCACTAGTATCACTGTGTTGATATAAGGACACAATCTAATCTCAACATTATATAGGATTTTCTAATGCTAAAGCTGCCAGACAATACCACAGGCTGCGTAAGTATCTACTGGTTTCTCTGCCAGTGGACTCTGCTCTAGTCTAGTCTGGTCCACTCCTTAGGAGGAGATGATAGGAAATATCAACAAATTTTAAGGCAACTGATTTTTAGTCTTGCGATTGTCAACAAAACCCTTCTCTCTGCCTTTGCAGACAGTTTGACTACATAATTTTTAGTATTTTAAACAGAAAAATAATGTCCTGTCAATGAGATTTTAATGAAATTAGCATTATATCAGGGATTACTAGTTGTCAGGTGCCATTGTAGAGAGTTTTATATTTATTCATTTAATACTTATAACATCCCTGAACGATATTATTTTCACAATTATACAATAACTCAGTGACTGCAAAGATCATTACAATTTATTATTGAATGAAAAAATACAAAATACTATGTATAGCATATCAGCAGTGATGGAAAACGATGATACAGCCGTCCACCTGTACACTTGTGTGTACAAGATGCACACACACATCTCACTCACATAAAAATGGTCAGAATAATCCACACTAAAATGATCATTGTGGCAATAGCTGGGCTATTGATTCCGAAAGCTTCTTAATTTCTTTTATTTTGCCTTTTATGATTTTCTAAATTATCCTCAATGATAAGCATTACTTCCATATTCAGAGAATTAATATTTACATAGCTATTTAGAAAAACTTATAACTCCAGTGACAGAGAATAAGCTGCAGAATTTGGCAGTGTTTCCTGATGTAGAAGCGGCTGAGGAAAGGGAGTTCACTCTTTCCTAAGTCTAGAATTTGGAGCTGTTGTTTGCCCCACTTATTCTTCCAGGCAGGTTTCACGGCCATTGATTAGCAGATGGGAGCCAGAAGAATGGCCCTTTCGCTTAATGATGACAAATAGCAGCTTTGGTCCTTACCTGGGAGGCTGTGGTAACCTGGGCCTGCCTTTTGTGCATGTCCGTGGGTGGCGAGCAGGAATTCAGCGTGGTAGCTGGAAGCTGGCTGGGCTCCAGCTTGGCGTGTGTCTCCCATTGTCTGGGGAGCACTTTGTGCCCGCTGAGGCACGCTCCTCTCCTGGGGCCTGGAGCTGAGGGCACAAAAGCTCCGTGTGCCAAGGCTACCGGCCGTATCTGTAAATCACTTTTTCTTTTTTTCGTGTCTCCTCAAGGGTGCTTTGACCTTAGCTGAGAGCTTGAGCAGGCACAATGCATCAATTTTTTACTGACGAGTTCAGAGACAAAGTGAATTTAGCTTCCCTGATGGCTGAAACTGTGTCAGGTCTGAACTTTAAGTATCCTTTTGATCTGCTGGTGACTGATACTACCAAGAATATGCCTAGGCACATGCACCTGTGTTTACAACAATATATGTACAATCACTCAGTGCAAGTGTAAACATATGTGAGAACTAATTTTACATCTTGCTTTTAAGAAATCATAGATCATTTCATCCTTTCTATGTCATTGCATACTAGGATGCAGAAGTTAAAACGGTGAGAAAAGAGGACAATATGACTTTTGTTTCTAATTTTAATTTTTAGTGAAGAGGGCCATTAGTGATTGTCTAGCTCTCCTTGCTCCTTTGTGGAGGTGAAAGTGAAGACTACAAAGTCTTGAGAGCCTTTCTCAAGGTCAGAAAGCTAGTTCACTGCAGAATTAGTCCAAAACTTTAATTCCTTACTTTTTATACCTAATCTCTCAAGGAAGACTGTGTTGTTATTCACACACCAGTTAGAAGGTAAAATTTATGTATCTATCATTGTTATAATAGTAATTCCCGTAGGAAAATTCAATGGAAAGTTTAACAGGGATTTTCTGTGTGGCATAAGCTTTTTGGTGATATTATTATTTTTTATGTTATCTAAGTTTTCTAAAAATTCCACTTACATATTTGTTACGTTAATTTTATAGATTTTAACCTAGATATTAGCCCCTGTGTTCTGAAAGTTCTGGGCACTTCACACATCACTTTTGTCACTTTATTCTCATAGTCCATCTTGGTAATGATGTCTTATAAATGTGTGTGGAATGCAATCGAATCCAAAAGTAACAGTGCCGAAAGCTTATTCTAAAAATGCAATCTTCTTCCTCCTACAACACTTCTTAAGGTGCCTGGCTGACTTCAAGCCCAGCGTTATCCTGGGAGCAGTGAGTGATTCCAGATCATCTCCGACTTGAATGCTGTCTGAGCAGCCACCTCACACTCTGCAGAGGAGGGGTCCATGGTGAGTGAGTCTAGCCTGCTCCCAGGTCACTGGCCAGGAACAGATATCCCACAGGGTCAACAGTCAGACGGCTGAGTTGGGTGCTTTTAAACTCTTCTAATAAACAGAGACGTAAAATGATCAATTATATTGGCATTGATTAAATATTAAACATTAAAGACTCCAAAATGAACCCTGGAGCACGCAGAGGAATTTTGCGGTTTGCGTCAGGCCTCCTTTTATTTCTTAAGGTGTCTCCATTCCCCTTGGCTTGCTGTCAGACCCAGGGCCTGCGCCTGCAGTTTAAACAACAAAAGACATCAACCGGGCTTTGAAGGGCCCAGAGCGTGCTGCCCGTGTTAATAACTAACTATGCAGACAGAACATCATTCATAAATATCCTTAGAAGTAACTGTCTCAGTTTTGTCTAGGACAGGAGGGGCAAGGACTCCCTGTGGCTGTTCCTTCTCACCTTTCTTATTGAGTGGGGACTCATTTGTCCAGTAACGAATGTGCCTAACTTGTTTCCCTTAGGTAAAATCCAGATACCCCTGTTGAATCAATTTGGTATTAAGATTTAAGGAGACATTTCTCTTTCAGAACTGGCAGGTCTGAGTTTCAGGTGCTCAAACCTGAATGCACATGTATGTAGCCACATTGTCTCTTGGCCATTGTGTGTCTTCTAAAACCGTCGGGTCCAGGAAAATAGAAACAACCACTGAGAAATCAAACAAGAAGCAATCTGGATAACATGAGATCTTTCTCTAAGTACTATACGGACTGTGTTTCCTCACGCTGGAGCCAGCTCAACATGCTTGTCCCATGTACTCTTCTAAGAGGTCAGAGTTAAGCCACTGACTGAGTAGGCAGCTGGTCATCCTTAGAGTCTTCTCTGCACCTGCTCCCTGAGGAGCTTAAGTTCTCTCAGGACCATGAATGATATCCACATTCGATGAAATTCCAACTCTGCAGTGGAAAGTCCAAGTCAGCAGCCACTGTTGTGATCCCTGTCTGGGGTCCGAGGCCATAACAGCTGCTCCTGGTTCCGAATCAAATGTAGGGGCCCCACAGACTCCGGGATGTGATCTGGAGAATGTAGGAAGATAGGCAACCCAAGTCTCCAGTCCTTCAGTGAGCAGCGCAGCTAGGTTTGACTCCTGGCACCACGGGTCATGGTAACATGCCTCCGGCTTTGCTGCCTACCAACGCAGAGTGTTCTTAGGCACTGCCTAGCTGGGCCCGGACCGCTGCCCGCCCTCGTTTGCTCATCACCTGCGCTACCTCCTCCTTCACCTCCATGACATGAAACACCGATGCTGCTGGCCAGCACTTGCCTGTCTCTGGACCCTGTTTGCCATCTTACTACCCTTTATTACATGCAGCTAGGCTTACCCTCCTCGGAGAAATTCTGATCCACATTTGTGATTTATGTTTACAAACCAGGAAGTAATAGCTATTTGGCCATCAGAGGCTATCTTATTATGATGTTGACATTCAATAATCAGAATCATTTTTGGAGTTTAGATCAAGAGGACTTGCAAAGCCAGGACAACACCTGGTACTGTCAAAACTAAACAAAACAAACACTTGGTGGGGGTTCAGTTTATCTGGGTCTCTGTGCAGAGATTGTGATGTCAAGAGGAAATCTTTATTATTTCTATTCTGGTTGTCAGTTCTCTCATCTGGAAGAGGATACAATTGGACTCACAGTCCTCAGAGTCCTACACACAACTCCCCCAGCCTCTTCTTCTCAAAAAGGCAAAATGTGAATTACCAGCTTATCTCAAATGAGAAGAGGGGCATCAAAGCAAAGTGTGCAAATGTGACTTAGGGGGTTGGATGAGGAATTGCCCCAACCTGTCCTGTGGGCCCTGTCTATATATGGACGTCAGGTAAGAGCAGAGGATAAGCTATGACTGTGTGTGTGGATCCAAAAACACATGAAGTTTTTGACCACTTTCTGGATC
>PVJI01026819.1:0-18491 GCA_004026765.1 Micronycteris hirsuta | reverse complement strand
AAAGCAATATATAGATTCAATGCAATCCCTATCAAAGTTCCAATGACATATTTCACAGATATCGAACAAACACTTCAAAAATTTGTATGGAACCATAAACGTCCCCGAATATCAGCTGCAATTTTGAGAAAGAAGAGCAAAGCAGGAGGGATCACAATTCCTGATATCAAACTATATTACAAGGCCACTGTAATCAAAAGAGCTTGGTACCGTCATAAAAACAGACAGATAGACCAATGGAACAGAATAGAGAGCCCAGAAATAAACCTGAGTCTCTACGGGTAATTAATCTTTGAAAAAGGGGGCAGAAGCATAAAATGGAATAAAAATAGCCTCTTCAACAAATGGTGTTGGGAAACCTGGATGGCTAACTGCAAAAAAATGAAACTCGAGCACCAACTTATACCATACACAAAAATAAATTCAAGGTGGATAAAAGACTTAAATGTAAAGCGTGACACCATAAAAGTTCTAGAGGAAAACATCGGTAGGAAAATCTCAGACATTCCACGCAGCAGTATCTTCAGTGATATGTCCCCTAGAGCTAGGGACATAAAGGAAAGAATAAACAAATGGGACCTCATCAAAATAAAAAGCTTCTGTGGGGCTAGAGAAAATAGTATTAAAATAAAAAGGGAACCAACCATATGGGAAAACATATTTGCCAATGATTCCGCAGACAAGGGTCTGATCTCCAAAATATACAAAGAACTCATACGACTCCACTCCAGGAAGACAAAAAAACCAATGAAAAAATGGGCAATAGACATGAACAGACACTTCTCGAAAAAAGACATAAAGTGGGCCCAGAATCATATGAAAAGATGCTCAACATCATTAGCCATCAGAGAGATGCAAATTAAAACCACAATGAGATACCACCTCACACCAGTCAGAATGGCCATCATCAACAAAGCAACAGATAAGTGTTGGAGCGGATGTGGAGGAAAGGGAACCCTACTACATTGTTGGTGGGAATGCAGACTGGTGCAGCCACTGTGGAAAACAGTATTGAACTTCCTCAGAAAAATGAAAATGGAACTGCCTTTCGACCCAGCAATTCCACTACTGGGATTATACCCTAAGAATCCTGAAAAACCAATTCAAAAGAACCTTTGCACTCCTATGTTCATAGCAGCACAATTCACAATAGCTAAGTGCTGGAAACAACCTAGGTGCCTATCTACAAATGAATGGATCAAGAAACTATGGTACATTTACACAATGGAATTCTACGCAGCAGAGAGGAAGAAGGAGCTTATACCCTTTGCAACAGCATGGATGGAACTGGAGAGCATTATGCTAAGTGAAGTAAGCCAGGCAGTGAGGGATAAATACCATATGATCTCACCTTTAACCAGATCATAACCAACAAAAGCAGAGAGCAAGCAAAACATAACCAGAGACACTGAAATTAAGAACAGTCTAACAATAGACAGGGGAGAGGGGGGAGGGGACAATGGGGAGAAGAGTTTTCAGGAATCACTGTAGAGGACACATGGACAGAACTAAGGGTGAGGAGGGAGGCTGGGGGGGAGGTGGGACAGGAGGGGAAGGGAGGGGGGAGGGGAGAGGATGCAAATAACTGTAATTAAACAAAAAAATTAATAAAAAGAAAACTATAAAACAATAAAGGGCAGCTTACTTAAAAAAAGAAATTAGTGAAGTTTATAAAACTAAAAGCAAAGGAAAGAATTGTATTTAGCCACTGTGTTCTAGTTTATAAAAATGTGTCCCATGGGGTTATAGGTTAATAATTCTGAAAATAACGTACATGTATACATACTAAAGTTAAACAATCAATTAAATCAATGGAAGACAGTAGAAGCAAGATCTCACTGTTTGAATGGAGGTTACAGGGAAGGATGAATATCCTGTAAGGTAACTCAGGACATGGCCCCTCCAAGACCTCAGGGAACATATGGTTGCCTGGCCTACAGCCATAAGGAATGAAGAAAACAGTATGTGTCTGGATGTCCCAATCCTCTCAATGCCCCTGTGTCTATCATAACAATGCAGAGCTTTCACGTGCCACTGCTGTTCCCTCCACTGCTACTACCCCTTCCCTAACCCTATAAGTAGCGCCAAGGCCAGAGGTGGTGTGTGGTCTCTTACTCAATCTTCTGCTATTAGTGCACAGCCCTGTTACATGAGTAATAAACAGCATGCCCACATCTGCTGGTCCTCTGGATGGTTTTACCGGAATATCAGAAGCACAACTGCAGCTCCCTGGCTTAAACCTCCTGTGTTACAGAAGCTAAGAATGACCCACATGGTTATATATTAGAGTGGAAGACATCAGTATGAACCAATTTTAGCTTTATAAAGATTATAACACACACACACACACTAATGCAGATGTTACGATAGGGGAAATGATGTAGATTATATAGGAAATCTCTATACTATCTTTAAAATAATTCTGTAAATCTACAAGTAAAATAAAAAACTTACTGAAAACATACTAGTTAGCATCTCAGAGAATAATTTCACATGTCATAGCAAAATTGGTTAATGGATTACATAGCAGAGAAAATTAACTGATCATTTTTCTCCCTTTCCTTAAACATAGAAGCATTAACCATGCTATGTTATTAGGTACACAGACTAGAGATGCATCATAGAATGGTGAAATATACCCTGTGCTATAAATTAGAAAACAGAGATGTAGTGATAAGTCAGTTGCTTCCTAGCTGTGGGACCTTGTGAAATCTTTCCTCCTCTTTGAAACAAAAGTATTGGATTTGATAACCTCTGAAGCCTGTCCAGCTCAGACATTCCATCACTTTTAATCCTCTAATATAGAAGGCAGAACAGGCTTCACACATGTTTGTAAGGCTGATTCTCTTTTCTTGGGCATGACTGTGTATCTACAAATAGGATGCTGGAGCCCTTCCCACTCAGCCACTCAGATTCAAGGACCCCTATGGAGTATAGGAGAAACTTCAACCTGCCAACAACAGGTATAAGGTAGGATTAGTCTCCCTACCCCCAATGTTATTTGTGTAGTAGTTACTGTTGCTTCCCTGCCCAGATCTACCTCATCAGGTTATTGTGTCCATTCTCCAGTTGCTAATAGCTCACAATTCACCCATCTCTGGAGAACTGTGCTAGGTTAAGAGGAGCTGCCTTGTGTAACGATGCCAGGAGTTTACACAGACCCCTTTTCTGGGAGTTGGCCCCGTAGGATTTCAGAACTAGTCATCCCAAGGTGTGCCTCTGTGGTAAGTGGACTATTTTGATGTAAAGGCAGCCAACACCCTTTCGGCTTAAGAGAAACTTCTGCCCACCCATAACTGCCTAGAAGAATTTAAATTAGGGGCCCTGCCCATAGCAAGAGAGTATCAGAGATAACCTTTTGAACTATCGTATATGGCAGGACAAACTTCTAATTATTGAACATCTTCTCTTATTATCATCCTGCAATAACCTTCTTTCCCCAATGTGCCTTACTCTGTCCTTAGTTCAGAATATTACATATACCTCATTTTTCGTTTCTGTCTCTGAATCTCTTGTGTGTGGGGTTCTGACATGTATGCATGTAATTAAATTTGGTTATTTTCTCTTGTTAATATTTCATGTTAATTTGATTATTAGACTAGATTATTGTAAAAGGATAAAGGAAATTTTCTTCCTCTCCCACAGCTCATTACTAATAACTAATTAATATTAGGGTATTAAAGCCCAGCCCCTTTGCCTCAGCTTCACACTACAGAGCTCCCTGCAATATCAACCTGACTGTAGACTACAGCTAAACCCACATCATTGCCTGGCTTCTTTTCTTGCCATTTCCTGATCGCCTTACACCATTTTAGGTTTCACTGGGGAACACTCCTTCACTAAACCACTTACACAAGCATCCCTGTCTCAGTTCTTGCTTCTTGGGACCTCATCACAGAAAGTGTGAAAGAAGTTGTTGTGATATGCCTCAAATGTCCTGGAGAAATAACAGATGTGATTACTCCCATACAAAATTCTCTACAGCAGCAATTTAGGCTTTGCTGGTCACATGTGGTCTCTGGCAGACACATTTTTCCTTTTTTCAACCTTTAAAAAAATGTAAACACCATTTAGCTCTTAATGCATACAAAAAAAAAAAAGCAGTGGGTGGAATTTGGCCGATGAGCTGTGGTTTGCCGACCTCTGCTGTAAAGCATGGATGTGAGTAAAGTTCCCTGGTACAGAGTGGAGGCTTAGGAGGTCTCACTCACATTTCTGTCTTCTGCAGGAGGGTGGGGGTTTAATGCAGAAGTCCATTTAACAGAAATGTGGCAGGAATAAACTAATGAGTTTTAAAGGCTCCAACAACATAATGGACTTGACAAAACTAAGTATTCAGGAATTTACCATTAAATATTCATCTCCTATTTAATCAAACATCTCTCAAGAAGCAAAACATTTCCTAGTGAACCTCTGTATATTATTGAGAAAAGAAACAAAACCACAAGAGATAAATATACAAGAGGAGACACAGATAGATGCACATAGAGAGTGAGTGAGGCAGAAACAGATAACTAGGGTACACAGAGAGACAAAAGACAGGGAGAGAGGAAAAGGAAAAACAGATATTGACTGAGTAACAGAAATGAGACAGGATAGTAAGAAGCTAGGAAAATTCCTGGGCAAGTGGAATGGGGAAACTGAGACAAGAAAATTAAACAAGGCCAAACAGTTTGAGCAGTTTGAGCCGCTTTCAGTCAGCTGGTGAATGGAAAGATCTTATATCCCCTAACCAGGGACACTTGAGATCAAATGTTTATACTTCTTCTCCCTAACCAGAGAATACATAGTTTACATGATCCTGGTCTGGGAATTTCCTTTGATACTTCTCCTTGCAGTTGTGAGACAGTACAAGTGGCCAGGGAAGTGAAGAGGGGATCTAGAAGCCAGCTACAAACATAAGACCCCTAACAAATACGAGATAAACAACTATCTTTTACTGAGGTTATTCACAGGGTTTAAAGAAGGAGGAAAGCAAGACCAGGGTGCATCTTCGGGGAGAAAATAAGGACCGCCCCTCAGCACCCTGGAGCCACAGAAACTCATGCCCAAATGGAAGAAGAGCATGCCCCACCTCGCCCCACTCCCGCTGCCCTCTTATCCCAGTAGAAAGCCTAAGAGCTCAAGTCTCCAGTTCTGAGTCCCAGAGTTTCTGCTCCCTGCAGGGCTGAAATAAATGTTACTTTCATTTTTATTGGTTCTGGCTTCAGTAACAGAAAGGTTGGGAGAGAGGCAAGGATGCAGAGTCAAAAACAGGGAGAAAGAGAAAGAGAGAGAGAAATAGATACACTGAGGCAGAAATACAGAATCAGAGAGAAATGCTCTTACCATGCAATATTTTTGGCAGCAATTTTGAGCCTGATTTCAATAAGCAAAGCTCAATTAATAGTTGAATACATGTCTCATTTTAGCCTCTGCATTCACAGCCCAACATCAATAAGGAACATATAGATGTGTGTTGTTTGATTTCAACAGGATAAACATTTTATATTTTCGAACCATGAAATCAGCTACATAAATTGTAAAACATAAACAAATATACATCCTTATCTCTTTTTTTGTTGTTGTGTTTGCTTGTTTACTTTTTTCTTTGCTCTAGGCAACTGAAGAATTTGGTAGAGAATTCTACCAAGCCACAAGAAATGAAGGTGACAACTCTAAATTTCTAACATAGTTGCATGAATTGTGCAAGATAATGTCTGTAAATTGCTTTTTTAGTGATTTAAGTGTCATGTGTATAAATTAATTGAAACATAATTAACAGCAGTAACAGCAATAATTAATTTTGCTTAACTGACTCTCTAGTTCATCCAAAATGGTGGGGGGATTTTATATAGTCTCCCAGACCTTTCATCTCTAATGCCATGGACACCATTCAATTCTCATGTTTCAAGCAAGCAAAACCAAGATTGGGAGTTTCTGAAGATGAGAAAAAAAGAGGTGTAAATCAAGCTTAGTTTTTGGTCATTTCCTTTCAAAAAACAGCATTACAAATTCCTCTAACCAGGAACTAGAACTACTATTGGCTGTGATATGTTAAAAAAATGTTTTGTTAGTTTATACTTAAGTTTCAGCAATGTGATTTCCTGTTACTGTGTTTTTTCTTCCTATCTGTAGTGGACACTGAGATGAGTCTCTAACCAGATCCTTCTTCAATGAAGGATGTGTTGTTCCAGCTTTTGGGACTGCTGTAGACAGACAGCCTCCAGCTTTCAGCCTATTCAGGGTCTGCCTCAGATCCAGAGAAGCCTTGCCAAGGTCATGCCTCTCCCCTGGGTGGTTTTCACCCAGTGTCTGATCCATGTGGTAGTATAAAGGCCTGGCCATCTCGATTCTATCTGGGTTTGCTCTGTCACTCTCTGTAGGGTCAATAGAGACTTCCACTGGTCCTGTATCACAGCTGTACTTCTCCCTCTGCTCCGTCTTGCTTCTTTCCCCTCTTTTCTATGGGGGTTGAATCTAAAAGACACTCTTGAATAAACACCCTGCATGCTAAATTCTGTCCCATGGTCTCCTACCCAGGGAACCAAACTGAAACACTAAAATTTTTTTCTTTTTTACTCTCCTGTATCACATTGGGTACTATGGCTTCATGAAATGACAGATCAGTGAATAACTGACCTCAATAATAGGAGGTTGGTGGTAGACTGAGAGAAAACTGTATCAGAATTACTCAGGCCTAGTATGGCCATAGGAAATCTGATAAGCTCTAATCTATAATAATAAACTTGGTACCTGTAAAAGAGGTTAGTACATTTCTTTTACAGGGCCATGTAAAAGAAATGTACTAATATTAACAGAGCACTGACATTATGCCAGACATTGTACTACACACACTTACATCTATTCTCTCATTTAATCCTCATTAAGAATCAGATGTTATAAGTAATGTTCTCTCCAGTTTACAAATAAGGGAGCTGAGGCTGAATGGGTTATTGAACCAAAACTCAAATATGGATCATCAAACTCCAATTTAGAGCCTAAATTTCAGCTCAAGTCTCATCCGAATCTAGAGACTAAAAGTATTTTCCCCAATTGCATATTAGAGATCGAGTCTGGCTGAATGTAAGAAAATCCAAACAACAACAACTTAAACAGATATGATTTGTTACTCTCAAGTTATGAAAGTCCTAAGTTAAGTGGTACTGAAATTGGTTAGAGCTGAGATTCCAAGTATGTTGGTTTTTCCCGTATGTCCCTTTCTAGCATTGAAAATGCATTAAAAAAAGAAAAATAGAGTGGCTATCAGGTATAAGTACTTGTATTGGCTCACTTAATCCATTTAAAAATCAGTGACTTCTGCTTTTATATCATTGGCCAGAGCTGTGTCACAAGGCACCCCTGATTGCAATGAAGTCTGAGGAATGTATTTGGTAATGTAAGCTGGGCCAATTGACAGCCTAAATAAAATTGGAGTTTAGTTTGTAAGAAAGAAAGAGAGAATGACTATTAACTAGGTAATTAGTTTCCATACCTGAATATTCATCTCATGTATTTCTGAAAGTTTTGGTTTCTCTGGGAAATCCACTCAGAGGTGAAAGTTTGTGTGCTTTTTAAGAGAGTACCATTGTGAATAACACATGTAAGAAAATATGAGAGAAATTGAAGAATAATACCTATGCAACAGAGACCAGTTGGCTTCATGGAATGCTTTGAAATTGGGATTGACCCCAAAGATGTCTCAAATTTAGGCAAGAGGATTGGCCTTGTACCCTGCATCACCTAGTCATTGAATGCTGGCTGCACCTGGGAAGGGGGTGTAAACTTGAAGGAGTCAGCCATTTCAGTCAAAGGCAATTCCTGGTACAGACACAGCTCTGAACTGTCAGCAACCAACACTCCAGGGAAATAAGTGCTTCAGATCTGAAGAGAAAATTTGGACAGCATATCTCAACATCCAGAACCCTCAACTAATAATAAGTTGACCATCACATGTTGAAGTATAGACTCTCCATGCTGATCTCACAGAATGTGTTATACACAGTGGCAAGGGAGGCAAAAAATGATGGCAAAAAATTCCAAGATATACTAGTTTATTTTTATTTAAAGATTTTATTTATTTATTTTTAGACAGAAGGGAATGGAGGGAGAAAGACATGGGGAGAAACATCAATGTGTGGTTGCCTCTTGTGTGGCCCCCACTGGGGACCTGGCCTGTAACCCAGGCATGTTCCCTGATTGGGAATCAAACTGGTGACCCTTTGGTTCGCAGTCCACGCTCAATCCACTGAGCTATGCCAGCCAGGCCAAGATATACCAGTTTTCATATAAATGTTACAAATTACTTTTTGCAAAACTCTCAATGTTAATGATTTCTCTCACTCTAAATAAGCGTGTAATACCAATAAAAACTGGGCTTTAGTGAATGCATGGTATCTATTAGTCAATTGCTAACTTCCTAGGAAGGAAAACAAATAGGTAACCCAATCAGCATTTTTAGGTTTTCAGCCTACAAAATTGGTGATATAGAGAAATGCACAATATTTTTGCAACTTATGAAGATAATCTCTTAAAAATGCAACTAGTCCCAGACTTCTAGCCAAGATGGAGGCATAGGTAGACATGCTGTGCCTCCTTGCACAACCAAAAGATAGACAACAACAATTTAAAAACAAAAACAACCAGAACTGACAGAAAATCAAACTTTATGGAAGTCCGACAAAGAGTTAAAGACACATTCATTCAGACAGTAAGGGGGCGGAGGCAGGCATGCAGCGAGGTGGCAGTTTAAGAAGCCAGGCAGGCAACACTGTGGCTGGCAGACCTGAACCCAGTGGGACTGAGGCCAGTGGAGTGAACGGTCCTGCATTCATGCACAGATAAACCAGGAGAAAAAGTTGAGGAGCAGAGCAGACCGCTCAGCCCAGGGGCCCAGCAAGGGGAAATAAAAACTCAAACCACTGATTGTAAACACCTGTGGGGGTTGAGGTGGCAGTGGGATTAATTCCCAGCCTCACAGGAGAGTTTGTTGGAGAGACCCAGGGGGTCCTAGAACAAGGCTGCCCATATGGGAATCAGCACCAGAAGGACCCAATTTGCTTGTGGGTAGCAAGTGGAGCAAGCGCATTGTGCCCTCTCAGACCCCTTTCCCACAGACAGCATCACAACGCAGTGACATGGGTTGCCCCACCATGGTGAACACCTAAGAAGTTGGACCCAAAGAGGAACACACCAAGACACATCATAATGACATTACCCAAGATTAAAAATAAGGAGATAACCTCAGAGGCAGCAAGAGAAAAAGAGACAATCACCTACAAAGCAGTTCCCATAAGACTTTCAGGTGATTTCTCAAAAGAGACCTTATAGGCAAGAAGGGGCTGGAAAAAAGTTTATCAAATCATGAAAGTCAAGGACCTACATCCAAGAATACTCTATCCAGCAAAACTTTCATTTAGAATGGAAGGGCAGATAAAGTGCTTCTCAGACAAGGTCAAGTTCAAGGAGTTCATCATCACCCAGCCTTTATTATATGAAACGTTAAAGGGGATTGGGAGGTGGAGAGAGGGGGTAAAGGTACAGAGAAAAAGTAGCATAAATGGTAGGTAGAAAACAGATAGATGGAGGTTAAGTATAGTATAGGAAATGTAGAAACCAAATAACTTATGTGTATGACCCGTGGACAAGAACTAAAGAGCGGGGGAGTAGATGGGTATGCAGGGAGGAGGGGAATAAAGGGGGGAATGGGACAACTGTAATATCTTAATAAAAAAAAATATATATATATATATATATACATACATACATATATAAATGCAACTAGTCCCAATGTATACTCCATACAAATTTTTAAAGTCACCCTATTTAGGCAGAAGCAGCCCTGAGCTAAGATGATCAGCTTGGAAGATTCAGATGTTGTTAGACTACGCATCTTTTCTGCCATTTGTATGAGGGCCCAATAAAAAACTTTCTATACTTCTGATTTCATCCAATACTAAAAACTGCATTAGCTAGTTATGATGAATGGTATTATCATTCTATTTCATGAATAAGATGGTTTGGATTGTTTAAAGATTTATGTGAGGCTACATGGTCAGTAATTGTCATAGCCTGGACACAAACACTAAAATCCTGATGATAAACCCAGTTTTTTTTTTTTTTTTCCTAAGAGACGATGTGATCCTTTTGTAACAGATATCAACCATAGAAAAATTGTCTAAAATAGTGATTAAAATAATGGCTGTGATCGGTAGGACTTAAGGAAATAGGCACCTACAGAGAAACAAAATAGGAGAAACAGGTTTGTGTGCTAAAAATACCAATAAATTGTAAAATTAATATACTATATAAAGATAAATGCACTGCCTAGAGAATAAAGTCTTACAGATAAATATTTTAAAATCTCCAAGCCTTTGAGTTATGCTGTACTTATCTTTAAATATGTGTATGTGTCCTAACCACAGGATCAGACGAAAATAATAAATTAAAGACATGCAAATTGGAAAAAAGAAATAAAACTGCCATCATTTCCAGATTACAAGATACTATCTAGAAAGAACCCTAAAGATTCCACCAAAAAACTATGAGAACTCATGAATGAATTCAGTAAAGCAGCAAGATACAAAATAAGTATTCAGAAATCAGTTGCATTTTTATACACCAATAATGAAATATCAGAGAGAGAAACTAAGAAAACAACCATATTTACAATTGCATCAAAGAATAAAATAAAATACCTAGGAATAAATTTAACCAAGGAAGTAAAAGAACTGTTTTTCCCCCCAAACTATATAATTTCATCCACCAATTTAATAAGAAAAACTTTTTTTTATTTTTTAAATATATTTTATTGATTATGTTATTACAGTTGTCCCATTTCCCCCCTTTCTTCCCCTCTGCCCCACACCCTCCCATTCACCACCCTTTAGTTTTTGACCATGGGTCATATATAGAAGTTCTTTGGCTTCTTCATTTCCTATACTATTCTTAACCTCCCTCTGTCTGTTTTCTACCTACCGTTTATGCTACTTATTCTCTGTACTTTTTCCTCCTCTCTCCCCCTCCCACTCCCCTGTTGATATCCTCCTTGCCTTATATAAACCCCTCTAACATTTCATATAATAAAGGCTGGGTGATGATGAACTCCTTGAACTTGACCTTATCTGAGAAGCACTTTATCTGCCCTTCCACTCTAAATGAAAGTTTAGCTGGATAGAGTATTCTCGGATGTAGATCCTTGCCTTTCATGTCTTGGTATACTTCTTTCCAGTACCTTCTTGCCTGTAAGGTCTCTTTAGAGAAATCAGCTGACAGTCTTATGGGAATCCCTTTGTAGGTAACTGTCTCCTTTTCTCTTGCTGCTTCTAAGATTCTCTCCTTATTTTTAATCTTGGGTAATGTCATTATGATGTGTCTTGGTGTGTTCCTCTTTGGGTCCAACTTCTTTGGGACTCTCTGAGCTTCCTGGACTTCCTGGAAGTCTATTTCCTTCACCAGCTTTGGGAAGTTCTCCTTAATTATTTGTTCCAATAAGTTTTCAATCCCTTGGTCTTCCTCTTCTCCTTCTGGCACCCCTACAATTCGGATGTTGGAATGTTTAAAGATGTCCTGGAAGTTCCTAAGCCTCTCCTCATTTTTTTTTTGAATTATTGTTTCTTCATTCTTTTCTGGTTGAATGTTTTTTTCTTCCTTCTGCTCCACTCTGTTGATTTGAGTCCCAGTTTCCTTCTCATCCCTATTGGTTCCCTGCACATCTCCCCTCATTTCCCTTAGTGTATCCTTCATTTATTCAACTAATTGCAACCCACTTTCCTCCAATTCTGTGAGCATCCTGATTACCAGTGTTTTTTTTTAAGTCTTGAGATATTTTTTTTAAGATTTCATTTATTTATTTTTAGAGATAGGCGAAGGGAGGGAGGAAGAGAGGGAGAAATAACAATGTATGGTTGCCTCTCACATGGCCCTCACTGGGGATCTGGCCTGCATCCCAGGCATGCGCCCCAACTGGGAATTGAACCAGGACCCTTTGGTTCCCAGCCCGCACTCAATCCACTGAGCTACACCAGCCGGGGTTGATTACCAGTGTTTTGAACTGTGCATCTGATAGGCTGGCTATCTCTTCATCACTTAGTTGTATTTTTTCTGGAGCTTTGATCTGTTGTTTCATTTGGGCCATTTTTTTTTTCCTTTCTGCGTGGCTGTTACTTTAAGGGGCGGGGCCTTAGGTGTTCACCAGGGCAGGGCAACCCAGGTCCCGTGGGTGATGCTGCCTGTGGGATCTGGGCCTGAGAGAACAATGGGACTTGCTCCACTCTCCGCACTTCCCCTGCTACCCAAAAGCAAGTTGGGCCCTTCTTTGCTGGCTCTGGGGTGGGTGGGTGTGCTTGTGTAGTTCCAAGTCCCTGTGGGTCTCTCCAATGAACTCTCCTATGAGGTTGGGAGTTCCTTCTGCTGCCGCCTCAACCCCTACAGATGTTTTCAATCGGTGGTTTGAGGCTTTATTTCCCCGCGATTGTGGGTTGCGAGGTATGCTCTGCTCCATAGCTTCTTCTCCAAGTTTATCTGGGTGCGAATGAGGGGCCTCCCGGTCCACCAGTCTCGGCCCTGCTGGGTCTGGGTTGGCTAACTGCAGGTTTCGTTGAGTGCACTGGCCGCTTTTTGGCCAGGCGTGCCTTCCGCGGGTCTCTCCGGGCAGCTGGGGTGTTGCTGTTACCACTCCACAAACCACTGTCTTGCTGCATGTTCTCCGCCCGGCTCAGCCCCGCTTACTGGTCTGGATGAATGTGTCTTCTTTAACTCCTTGGTTGTCGGAGTTCCACTCGAGTTTGATTTTCTGTCAGATCTGGCTGTTTTTGTTTTTTGTTTTTTTAATTGTTGTTTTTCCTCTTTTGGTTGTGCAAGGAGGCACAGTGTGTCTACCTGCACCTCCATCTTGGCCAGAGTCCAGAAAAACTTTTCTTATTGTTGTTCAAGTGCAGTTGTTCCCATTTCCCCTCCTCCAACTACCCATCCCCACCTGCCACCCTCAATACTAACCCCCTTTGGCTTTGTACATGTGTCCTTCACACAAATTCCTTGATGGCCCTTCTCCTTCCCCACCCCCCATTATTCCTTCCCCCTTTCCCTCTAGTTATAACCAGAAACAATAAAAAAAGAACTGTACCTGAAAAATCATAAGGCATTGAAGAAAGAAATTCAAGAAGATACAAATAAATGGAAGCATATACCGAGCTCAAAGATAGGAAGAATTAACACTGTTAAAATGTCCATACTACCCAAAGCAATCTATAGATGCAATACAATTCCTATTAAAATACCAATGGCATTTTTCACAGAACTAGAAAAAATAACCCCAAAATTTATATGGAACCACAAAAGACTCCAAATAACCACATCAGTCTTGAAAAGGAAGAATAAAAAGAAGGTATCACACTACCTGATATCAAACTATGATAATCAAAGCTGCATTGTATTGACATAAATATAAACACATATATCAGTGGAACAGAATAGATAGAGAGTTTAGAAATAAACCCATACCTTTGTGGTCAATTAGTGTGTGACAAGGGAGGCAAGAACAATCAGGTAAAGACAGTCTGTTCAGTAAATGGTGTTGAGAAAATTGGATGGATACACGCAGAAAAAAGAAACTAGACCACCTTTTCACACCTGTACAAGAATAAACTCAAAATGTATTAAAGACTGAAATGTGAGATGCTAAACCATTACACTACTAGAAGAAAACACAGGCAGTAAAACCTCTGATATTTCTTTTAGCAATCTTTTTTTCTGATATATCTCCTTGGGCAAAGTAAACAAAAGAAAAAATAAATGGGACTACATCAAACAAAAAAAATTTGTACAACAAAGGAGATCATCAACAAAACAAAAATACTACTAAATAAGAGATCATATTTACAATGACATATTGAAACTGCTATTTTATTTTATTATATTTTCCACATTTTTTATTATTGTTCAAGTACAATTGTCTCCATTTCCCCCCCACCACTCCCCTCCACCCCAGCCATCTCCACTTATTACCTTTGATTCTACCCCTCCTTTGGTTTTGTCCATGTGTCATTTACAGTTGTTCCTGAAAACCCTTTCACATCCCCCCAATTATGCCCTCCGACTTCCCCTCTGGTTACTGTCAGTTTGTTCTTAATTTCAATGTCTCATTTGACAAAGGGTTAATATTCAAAATTTATTTTTAAAAAACTCACACAGCTCAACCCCCAAAGAATCAACAACAATCCAATTAAAAGTGGGGAGTATACCCAAATAGACACTTCTCCAAAGAGGACATACAGATGGTCCTCTTTGGTCAATAGGCATATGAAAAATGCTTAACATCGCTAACCATCAGAGAAATGTAAATTAAAACCCCAGTGATATATGATGTCACATGTGTTAGAATGGCTATTATCAATAAATCAACAAACAACAAATGCTGGTGAGGATGTGGATAAAAGAAAACTCTTGTGCACTGTTTTTGGTAATGCAGATTGGTGCAGTCACTGTGGAAAACAAAATGGAACATCCTCAAAAAATTGAAAATGGAACTGCCTTATAACCCAGCAATTCTACTTTTGAGTACATATCCAAAAAAACCCAAAACACTCATTGGAAAGGATATATGCACCCTTATGTTTATTGAGGCATTATTTACAACAGCCAAGATATCAAAGCAATCCAAGTGCCCATGAATAGACTAGTCAATAAAAAAAACAGTGGTACATATATACAACAGAATATTACTCAACTCTAAAAAGAATGAAATCTTACCATTTGTGACAGCATGGATGCTAAGTGAAATAAGTCAGAGACAAATACCATATGATTTCACTTATATGTGAAATCTGGAGAACAAAATAAGTGAATAAACAAAATTGAAACAGATTCATAGATAGAGATAACAGACTGATGGTTGCCAGAGGGAAGGGAGTTTGCGGGGGGGAGCTGGGTGAAAAAGGTGAAGGGAGTAAGAAGTACTAATTGGTAGTTACAAAATAGTCATGAGGATGTAAATTATAGTGTAGGGAATTATGGTCAGTAATATTGTAATAAGAAAGTATCATGAAAGATAGAAACTTGAAATATGAGAGACAAATCACTTCATAAAGCATATGATTCTCTAATAAATATGCTGTATATCTGAAACTTAAACAAAATAACACCAAATGTAAGTTGTAATTGAAAAATAAAATGTATATGTGTACCTGTGTGTATATACAGATCTATTCATTCCCAAATTATTCTATTTTTCTAACAAACCAAGTGTTGGAGAGGTTGTGGAGAAAAGGGAACACAGTGCACTGTTGGTGGGAATGCAGACTGGTGCAGCCACTGTGAAAACAGTATGGAATTTCCTCAGAAAATTAAAAATGGAACTGCCTTTTGACCCTGCAATACTACTGTTGGGATTATATTCTAAGGATCCTGAAACACCAGTGCAAAGAACTTATGAACCCCAATGTCCATAGCAGCACAATTCACAATAGCCAAGTGGTGCAAGCAACCTAAGTGCTCATCAGTAAATGAGTGGATCAAAAAACTGTGGTACATTTACACAGTGGAATACTACACAGCAGAAAGAAAGAAGTAGCTCCTACCCTTCACGACAGCATGGATGGAACTGGAGAGCATTATGTTAAGCAAAATAAGTGAGGCGGTAAGAGAAAAATACCATATGATCTCACCTATAAGTGGAACCTAATCAACAAAACAAACGAGCAAGTAAAATATAACCAGAGACATTGAAATAAAGAACAAACTGACAGTAAACAGAAAGGAGGGGGGAGAAGGGTAATAGGGAATAACAGGGACGGGCCATCAAGGAACATCTATAAAGAACATATGGACCAAGACAGGGGGGGTAGGTTTGAGGGTGGGAGGCAGGGATGGGTGGGGAAGGGGCGGTGTGGTGGGGTGAAAATGGAGACAACTGTACTTGAACAACAATAAAGAAAAAATAATAAAAGGGATTGAAAATGGTTTATAAGAATATATGAAATATAAGAAAACATGATAAATTGAAAATAGATATTTAAAAGAAAATTAGAAGGGATATAAAATAGAATTAAGAAAAAGGTTTAAATTGCATAGCATAAAAACCTTAAGGACAGACAATAAATTTGGCTCTCAGATTTTTAGCTGTTGAAGCTAGAAAGGAAACTTGGTTCTTCATACAGTCACAGTATCAAATGAATTTAAAAGGATATGTCAGGAATAATACTCCTCAAGTTCTTTAAAAGTAGAACACTCATGTAATAAGGCACATCATGCCAATAGATGTAATTACAATTTATAAATAAATAGTTTACTAGAATCTTATAACATGTATTGTTTCTTTACTCAGGTTGCAAAAGGAATGTGTTGACTATGAAAAAATTCTAAAATATTGAAAACTTAATAAAGAAAATAAAAATTGTTTACCATACAGAGATAGCCACTTTTAATACTATAGTTTATACTATCTCTCTCTATATATGCTTGTGTGTGAATATACATACATTTATAAATATATACACATATATGTATTTTATAAATATATATTAATATACATAACAAAATATATATTTCATATTTTATAATATTCATATATTATATAATTTAAAATATAAATTGCATTATATGATATCTTAAAAATTGGGTTCATGATATTTAAAAAATTGGGTTATTTATTAGTATGCTTTGCATATTTCCTCATGCTATTCATCTTTCATGGTATATTTATAAGTGAAATACCATGCATTGAAAATTATGTTAAAATTTATTTCACTAAACTTACATTACTGGATATGTAAGTATATATTTTCTCTATTATGAATAAAACTATACCTAACCATTTTATTGAATTCTGATTATTTCCTTAAGATCAGCTGCTCAAGAAAGAATAAGCAAGGTAAAAAGACATAAACTTTTTATAATTTATATTCACACTCATAACCTACCCTCTGGGAAAGTTATATCAATTTCTACTTATCTAAAAATGTATGAGAAATTAAGTTGACTTCCAAAGTGGCAGAGTGAGAACCTTGGTAAATCTGCTTTCCCATAAAAGCAAAGGAAATATTGACAAATCAATCCAAACCAACTACTTAAAACTCGGAAAATTCGCCAAAGGCATAGAACAAACTAAAAAGAGTTTATTCAAGAAATAATATTGAATCTTGGTAATAACAATTTAAAAGGGTCTGTGTTATTTTAATTTGAGTCTTGTCCCATTCCCCCATCCCCAGCTCATTTGGCATGGTAGCCATGAAAAGCTCAATCTTACAGCCAAAAGAGAAGTGACCTCTTTTGGAGTTCCATTAAAAGCCTTTCCCCAGAGTATAGTCAATATTTTCATGAGACCCATAGCTCTCTATAAAAGTTCAAATTCCATAGTATTGGTGTTATTTGATCTGATTCAGAACTAGGCTATGTAAATTAAGCCGTATTTCCAGGGCGTGACTGCAAACAATAGCAATCAGCCAGAATTATTAACATTTCAGCTAAGACTGTGATTTCAATTGGGACAAACGATGTGGTTTATGCTAAACATATGCTTTCCTTCTGGGACTCAGGCATTTGGGTTCATATTAGTCAAACACTACCTACTTGACAAGTCTGCAATAAAAACGTTGGACACTGGCTTTCTAATTGCTTCTCTGACAGACACCATTTCACACATGTTATCAAGATTTGCTGTTGCAATAATTATATGTGTTATCCACTGGGAGAGGACTCGTGGAAGCTTGGAAGGCCAGGTCTCCCCTGGACTTCACCCTATGCACCTTTCTTCCCTTTGGTGACTTTACTTCATATCCTAATGGTAAAAAAAAAAAAAGAAAAGAAAAAAGTCATAGCCATGAGTATGACTATATGGTGAGTCCCGTGACACCTAGCAAATTGTCAAAATTTTTGGTGATCTTGCACCCCTGAACAATGCCTCAATCAACTTGTAAAGAATGTGAGAATATTTTTTCTTTTTAATTATATTTTCCCCTTACAAATTAGTCCGCTTATGTCTCCCTCCCCACAGCAATCACTTCAGTGATGTCCATGTCCATAAGACCTTTATTCTTTTTCCTCAATCCTTCCACACCTTCACCCCCCACTAGCCATCATCCTGCTCTCCATTTATGAGTCTGTCCCCATTTTCCTTGTAAGTTCAGTTTGTTCATTAGATTCTACATATGAGTAAAATCATATGATATTTGTCTTTCTCTCACTGCCTGATTTCATGTAGCATAATGTTCTCCAGGTCCATCCATTTAAAGGGTGAAGGGTAACATTTTATTCTTTTTTGTAGCCAAGTAGTATTCCATTGTGTAAATGTCTGATAGTTGTTTTATCCACTCATCTATTGATAGGCACTTGGGCTGCTTCCATATCTTGGAAATTGTAAATAATGCTGCAATGGACATACGGGTGTCTATGTTCTTTCAAATTGGTGTTTTGGGTTCCTTTGGATATATTCCCAGAAGTGGGATCACTGGGTCAAAAGGCAGATCCACTTTTAACTCTTGTTTTTCAAATATATTTTATTTATTATGCCATTACAG
>PVJI01026818.1:0-18487 GCA_004026765.1 Micronycteris hirsuta | reverse complement strand
TTCTGATTTAATTGGTTTAGGCTAAGTCCAAATAAGGTTTCTCGTTTAGTGACAAAAGAAGACATGAAACAGGGCTGGTGTGGGCACATGCAGTACTTACGCAGAAAGGCACACTTGTCTCAGGGGCTATATATGGTAGAGTAAAAGGAGATGAAATTCCTAGGCACATTGTAGAGGTAAAGAGGAGAAGGGCACAATAAACAAGGTAGATATTTAGACTCTTCACTGTAATATTTTGCCAGAACCAATTCTGACTCATCATCATGGCTTAACGCGAGTGCCAAAGCCCAATGAAGAGTCGATGGCACAAGGTGTATTTTAGAAAACTTGTCCTGTATATCTACCACAGTTGACTTCTTTCTGAGAAGAAACACAAAAAATGTCTTCACCGTAGTTCTTAGCTCAGCAGGTATTTTCTGTACTTGAGACGGAGAAAACGAGACAATAAGTAACCCTACAAAGTCACCCAGCCTTCTCTACCACTCCTACTGGGAAAATGATAACAAGCTGAACTTAAGTAATGCCTTCTTTTCAAAGAGAACTAACACATTTCCAGGAGCAGGAAGGTAGCAAGATTCGCCACTCTCCTGGGACAATGTTGCCACTTAAACCCACAGATTTCACAAAATGTAGAAGAGTTGGTGGCGGACCCCACTGCTACACCTCAAATTCAAAAGCTGCGGCGCTGACATATAAGATTTAAAATCTTTTCAGAGTGCTAGAAATGTGTGTGAGTAAACATTTATTTTAAAAAGACAGCAAAACTAACTGTTTCCATAACCAAACAAAAATACTGGCTTTCTAAAATATTACAACTAATTTTGTTCTCAAAAACAGGACCATTTGAAGAGAGGAGTTTTAAAATTAAAAATATATATATATTAATCCAAAGCAAACCTTCACTCGTCTGACACTCATTTTATGGAGAAGGTGGTAAAATAGAATGTGCTTTTTGTGTTGTGCAAGCAGGAATTCCTCACTCACCAGAGCACATAAGTGTCGCCTCAGCACTGAAAACGGTCGTCCGGTGTGTTTTATGGTGCTACCCCAACACCAGGAGATTATGAGGGCGATGGGTTTACAAATCAAATTGCTCTGATATAAACATGTCATTTAATTTTTCTTTTTTTAACAGAAATAAGATTTGGGAGTTAAATTATTTAGCAACCAAATAGAAAATAAGCAAAAATACACGATCACTTTACCTCTACATGACGTTGTTAGCCACCAAGACTAATGGCTGGGACGCACAAATTACTGCCCTGAGGTAAGCCAAGAGTCCATCTGCTCCTCCCTGTTCAGTTGCTTGAAGCTATTCTAACTGCTAATTAACCGTGAAAAGCTGTGCTGTGAACCTTTCACCTGACATTCTTCTGAAAGAATAAAAAGTTCTTAAGGAGCGCTCAGGGCAATGTGTATAATATAATCAATTGCCACTTCAATGGTGACCTGCTGTCTTGCAGAACAGAGCCTCAAACTGAGATGGCTCAGCTCTTGGGGAGGATACTTTCTTTTTCACTTTTTACTGCCGAATATACACAAACCCATCTATGGTGGCTTTTCTCATAAACCTTAGCTCATTAGATGATCAGACCCAGAAGGAGGGCAAATCTGACTCCTACCTTGTATGCAGGCAATGCAGCGGGTTGTCTATCTTAGCATGCAGAGCCCAGGCTCCAGAGTCAAAATACCTCGCTGCTGCTTCTGGCTTCACAAATTAGAAAGCTGGTTCTCAGCCTTGGCAGCCCATTAGAATCACCTGGGGAGCTTTAACATTGCTGATATCCGGGTCCCACTGCCTTCAGAGACTTTGATTTTGTTGGTCTGGGGTAAAGCTTGGGCTTCAGAGACTTTTTAAGTCCTCCCACCCTGCCCCAGAGGTTCTAATGTACAACCAAGTCTGAGAACTAACTTAGAAGCTGGGAGACGTTTTAATTAGATCTGGTTATCACCTCCTGAATCACAGGCTAGGTCCTCAGGCCCTGGGTGCCTTCAGAAGCCACAAGAAGCCCATGATTCTGAGCTCCTCTGAACTGTGACCCCTGTAATACATCTCCATGTGGCCCCTCACCTAACACATTTTCCCACTCCTCTGTCATATCCACATACTCTTCCACTTGATCCCAGGTAACTCATCAGAAAAATCACCTGATTCAGTAATTGTCATTTGTTATTTCCAATAACTACATCCATCTTCCATTATCCCACTCTCTATAACTAAGATATCATTGAATTCTCTTTATCCCAACTCTAAGGATTATTTGCCTCACTGTGGGAACTCTAATCTATTGATGTTTTTTCTCCATCATCTGTTTCATACATTTTTCTCATCCTTACCCTATTCAGACTCCATAATCCCTCACAACGTTCTCTGCTTTCTCCATCTCTTCTTCCAACTTGGCAAGATCCCAACCCTGATTAACTTATAGTCCTCACTTACTTCCTACCTTTACATGAGATGCTGAACATTGCTAAAGAAAATCTCAGGTGCATGCTGGTCCCATTTTACATGCATGAACACAGACCTAAAGGGAAAGGTAATGTTGCCTAAAATTCCATAAAATTGTCGTAGTAAAATTATTCTCCTACTGTCAGATGACAATTACCTGACTCTAATCACATTCAAAACCCCATCTTCCCTTCTAAATGTAATCCAATTTTTTGCTCTTATATCTGTAGTAAAAACAGGAATACCAAAGATAACATCATCTTTCCTCCATCTTATCAAGGTCAGCAATGACCTTACTTCACAAATCCAATGCTCAGTTTTCTTAGGACTCCACCTTTTAATCACTGACTTCTTCCTGAAAAACTTTAGCCTCTTAAAAAATCTCTCTCTATATCTCTCTCTCACTCTCCCCTCTCCCCTACTACTATTGGATTTTCCTCATCTTCTCTAGGCGTCTTCTCTGTGTATCTACACGGACTTGCCAGATAATGGCATCCAATCCTCCAATCTGGTGGCTTTAAGTATAAGCTCTTCCCTGAACCCCAGACTCTATTTCCAACTGCTTACCTGACATCTCCACTTAAATGTCTAACACAAATTCCACACTTAACATACCGTAAGCAAAAGTCTTGACTATCCCCCAAACATGCTCGTTATCCTAAACTTCTAAATAAAATGTCACTTTCATTTTTTCAAATACCCGCATCAAAGTCATGGGTCTCCTCTTTAACTTCTACCTCGCTCTCTATATTCAAAATATACCTAGAACCCAACCACTTTGGATGTCACCTAACATTATCTTAGTCTTACCTGTACTATTGAGGTTCTTCTTAGCAGATGAGCTGTTTCCACTGTTGCTCTACTACAGTCAGTGAGAATGGTATTATTTAAAGGTAAGTCAGAATAGGTCACTACTCTGCTCAAAATCCTCCAGTAGCTTTGATCCCATGCAGACTCTTCCCCAAAGCCTATGAAGAAAGACCTGACAAATAACCCCATTCCTACACCGTACTTACACTCTGTCCCCGCTTGGACTAGTTTCTGTCACTCTCACCAGCAGCCCTACCTTTCCAGCCACACTGTTCTTCCTACCCCAAGCAGACTACTACTTCACAAATGTTAAGTTATTTTATTCCCTCTTTCCAGAATGCTATTTTCCCAAGGATCATCCTGTCTCTCTCACTCTTTTCATTCAGGTTAAAATGCCACTTACCCTGAGAGGTCTTCCTCATTTATACCAAAGGAATCTAAAGGAATCCCAAGACCTCTGTTCCAGTCTCCCACAACCTACCTCCTTATTCTGCTCAATATTGTCTTTGCAGCCCTAAAACCATACTAATTTGTTTATTTTCTATCTTTCTCCAATTTAATGCAACCTCCATGATAACAGAACATTGTCTGTTTTATTTATTATTCTATACTCAAAGTCAAAAACTGTGCCTGGATCATAGTATGTTATAATTTACATTAAGTAACTGAAGATTAAATATCTTTCAGTTTTCTAACTTATAAAATGAGAAATAATACCTGATTATTATGAAGATTAAATACATATATGTATGCAAAATGCATGGCACATAATAAGCCCTTGGTTAAAGTGATAATAAAAACATGGTCAGGAATATGCCAATTTGTGACAGATGACTAAAATTATTATTCATTTTAAAATAACAGATTAATCTATGAAGTATGATGCTATTCAGTTTGCAGATGATGCATTTCAGCATCATTTTTATGGGGGGGTGGGGGCGGGTAATCACCCTTCCTGAATATCTGAGAAATTATTTTAAAAAATAAGTCATGAAATAGCTTTATTTTGTAATTCTTAAAAGAAAATTTTTAGTTACTTCTCATCTCATGATTTTTCTCCTGTGAATGTTTACATTTTAAAAGTAAATATACAAATTAAACTAACAGAAAAGGTTAAATTAGAAAATTTAAACATTTAAAAACAATAAATATTTTAGTAGCATCCACCACAATGGCCAAATAAGACATCCTTGCTTGTATCTGCCCCATGCTTTAATACCAATAATTTGGAATCCATCCATGAATTAATGTGTTTAAAAGTTTGAGCAAAATGGAAAAAGGACTCATGGACATAGACAACAGGGTGGTGATTGCTGAGGGGAGGGAGGTAGAAGGGGACCAAACGGTAATGGGAAAAATTATAATAAAGATTAAATCAAAAAAATAAATATACAATATGAAAAAATGAAAAAGTAAAAATTTTATATTTAAAAGTTGTTTAAAAGTCCATCATAATACTCATAGCACTCTATATATTCAATGTAATACCTATCAAAGAAAAAATTCCAATGGCATTTTTCAGCAAAATAGAAAAAAATACAACCCTAGAATTTATATGTAACCAAAAAGATCCCAAATGGCAAATGCAATCCTGAGAAAGCAGAACTAAACTGGAGGCATCCCGTTCCTGATTTGAAACTGTATTACAAAGCTAGAGTAATCAAAAGAGTATGGCACCGGCATCAAAATAGACACATAGAGAAATGGAACAAAATCAAGAGTCCAGAAATTCTCTTACACATACAATCAACTATTATATGACAGTGGAGGCAAGTATACTCAATGGTGTTGGAAAAGTACTTGTAAAAAAGAAATTGAATCCCCATCTTTCATCACACATAAAAATTAATTTGAAATGGATTAAAGACGTTACCATAAATGTGAACCATAAAACACCTAGAAAAACACATTTTAAAAAACTCCTTGATATTTATCTTGCAACGATTTTTTGAAAATGATAAGAAAATCACAAGCAACAAAATAAAAAATAAACAAGTTAGTTTATGTCAAACTAGAAAACTTCTGTACAGCAAAGGAAAACATCAACAAAATGAAAAGGCAACCTATGGAATGGGAAAAATATTTGCCAACCATATATCCGATATGGAATTAGTATCCAAAATATATAATGAAATTCTGCAACTCAATAGCAAAAAAGCAAGCACTTCCATTAAAAAATGGTTACAGGAGGGTGGGGGAGTGGAGAAAAACCAGATATCTGTTTCCCACGGCTGGAACATTTTATTTGCTCTAGTTCTTCCTTTCGAGATAAGCGCTCCTATGTCTCAGAGAGCTCAGGGATCACAGTTGGTGGTAGTTGCTTGGTTTCATGGTGAGGTGAATTTCCCCTGGGTTGGGGTGGGGAATCCACCTCTATTTTTTTTTCATCCTCACCTGAGGACATGCCTATTGATTTTAGAGACAGGGGAAGGAAGGGAGAGAGGGAGGGAGAGAAGCACAAGTGTGAGAGAGAAACATTGATCTAATGCCTCATTTACGCATCCTGACCAGGAATCAAACACACAGCCTTTGGTTTATGGGCAACGATCCAACCAACTGAGCCACAGCATCCAGTGCCACCTCTTATTTGTTTTTTCCCCATTGAGACAGTACCCTCTTCTCTGCGTCCTGATAGATCTCGTCAGTCTGCTGGCTCCCACCTGGTGTGGGCTCCTGGCCAGCCCACTGTGAGGAGATGGGTCTAACAGGAAAGAAGAAGACTAAATAACCTGCAAAAGCACCAACACCCTCTCCCCCATGGAAGGCCTCACGCGTTCTCCAGCGGGCTTTTCTCCTGGTGGCTCTCAGGGCACCCCCTCAGCCTGCAGCCCTTGCTTTTTGCCCAGCTTCTTCACATTCCCATTTTCTGCTCATCCACACTGATTTTCATCTTCCTTGAGGTTTATGGGAGCCAATTCTGCATGATGCTAAGAGTGTGGATTTTTGAAAGCAAGGACTCAGATATTTGCACACCCGTGTTCACAGTTGCATTATTCACAATAGCCAAAAACAGAAGCAACCTAAGTGTTCATCAGTGGATGGGTAGGTAGACAAATGTAATAAAATGGAATAGTATTGAGCCTTAAAAAAGGAAGGAAAATCTGATACATGCTACAACATGGACAAACCTTAAAGATATTCTAACTAAATTAAACCAGACACAAAAAGACAAATACACTATTATTCCACTTACATAAAGCTCCTAGACTAGGCAAATTTAGAGACAGAGAGTAGAATGGTGGTTGCCAGGGGCTGGGTGCAGGGAAGGAGAATGAGGAGTTGTTTAATGGATAGACAGTTTCTGTTTGAGAAGATGAAAAAGTTCTGGAGACGGATGATGATAGTGGTTGCATGACTGTATGAATGTACTTAATGCCATTGAACTGTGTACACTTAAAATGGTTAATGGTAAAAAAATAAATAAATGGTTATAGGACCTGAACAGACATTTTTCCAAAGAAAACATACAGATGACCAATCAGTACATGAAAAGGTGTTTAATATAACTAATCATCAGTGAAATGCAAATCAAAGCACAATGCAAATCACCTCATATCTACTAGAATGGCTACACCTGAAGCCTATATAATTGTATTAACTGTCACCTCAGTAAATTCAATAAAAAAAATTTTTTAAAAGCTATTGTACATTTATACAATGGAATACTACTCAGCCATAGAAAAGGAGAAAATCTTACCTTTTGCAACAGCATGGATGGACCTACAGGGGATTAAGCTAAGCGAAATAAGCCAATCAGAGAAAGACAGGTACTCTATGATTTTACTTACATGCAACATAAGGAACAAAATAAACTAACAAAGAAAATATAAACAAACTCATAGATACGGAGAACAGACTGACATCAGTCAGAGTGGAGGGGGCTTGGAGACTTGATGAAAAAAGTAAAAGGATTAAGGAAAAATAAACCCTCACTAGGCACTATGTTTTTTAAGTGTTTATCCAGTGAGGGCACATAACTAGGTTCCGCATTCAATGCCTGGTCAGGGTGCATATGGGAAGAAACTGATTGATGTTTCGCTCTCTCATCGATGTTTCTCTTTCTCTCTCTCTCTTTCTCTTGCACTTCCCCTCTCTCTCTAAAAATCAATAAATATATCCTCAGGTGAGGAGTTAAAAAATAAATAAATAAAATTAAAAAAAAAAAGAAGAGGGAACCCTTGTGCATAGTTGGTGGGAATGTAAATTGGTGCAGCCACTGTGGAAAATAATATGGAGGTTCTTAAAAAATTAAAAATAGAACTGCCCTGTGACCCAGAAATCCAACTTCTGGTTATATATTTAAAGGAAACAAAATCAGCATCTTGAAGAGATCTCTGTAGTCCCTTGTCCACTGAGGCGTTATTCACAGTAGACAAGATGCAGAACAACCTAAGTGTGCATCTATGAGTGAATGATAAGAACGGCATGTGTTATATACATGCAATTCAATATTATTCAGCCATGAAAAGGAAGGAAATTCTAGCATTTGCGACAACATGGATGAACTTTGAGGGCATTATGCTAGGTAAAATGTCAGAGAAAGATAAACATTGCATGATCACACTTATATGTGGGATCTTAAAAAGGCGAACTTATGCTAAGTGAAATAAGCCAGGCAGTGAGGGACAAATACCATATGATCTCACCGCTAACTGGAACCTAATCAACAACAACAACAAAAAAAAGCAAGCAAAATATAACCAGAGACATTGAAATTAAGAACAATCTAACAATAGCCAGAGGGGAGGTGGGAGGGGACAATGGGGGGAAGGGTTTTCAGGACCTACTATAAAGGACACATGGACAAAACCAAGGGGGAGGTGTGGAAGCAAGGGAGGGAGGTGGGTTTGGATGGGGTGGGGGAGAATGGTGGGGGGAAAGTGCAGACAACTGTAATTGAACAACAATAAAATAATCTTTAAAACATAAAAATAAAATAAAAAAGGTGAACTTACAGAAACAAAGAAGAGTGTCTATCAGAGGCTGGGGGACAGGGAGCAACGGGGAGATGCCAGTCAAAAGGTACGAACTTTCCGTTGTAAATTCTGGGCATCTCATGGCGGTAGTTAACAATGCTGTATTATATACTTAGAAGTTGCTAAAATCACATGTCTTAAGTTTTCTCAGCACACCCACAAACACACCCACACACAAGTTAATTATGTGAGCTGATGGAGGTGTTCACTAGCCGCATCGTGGGAATCATTCACAATGTCTATGTGTATCGAGTCATCGTTTCGTATGCCTTAGACTTGCACAATGTTAAAGTCGATTACATCTCACTAAAAATAGAAAAAATAAATCACAAATAGTTAGCACATACTTGGATCTTAATATTATTAGGCAAACTTTTGCAATTTATATATTGCAAAAGTTTGCAATATACACATAGACACATAGACATTGTGACTCGATACACATAGACATATGTGACTCGATACACATAGACATTGTGAATGATTCCCACGATGCAGCTAGTGAACACCTCCATCAGCTCACATAATTAACTTGTGTGTGGGTGTGTTTGTGGGTGTGCTGAGAAAACTTAAGACATGTGATACACTTCTTTATATAGAAGCCTTATATATTACAAATACTTATATATAAAAACCAAAGACTCAAAGAACCCCATTTAAAAAGTTAAAGAAAATAAAATCCTTGCATTTTATATTAATACCCATACATGACCAAATATTTTGTAGATAAATTTTACTTTATGCGCTTAAAATGAAATACTGAAAAATCTCATTGTTCTCCAAGCCACGGCAAAGGTCTCATTTTGTAAGATTTTGTACAAAACAACCAATCAAGTCAATTCAAAACTGAGACAATTTTACAAAAATAGATTTTTAAAAATCTATCTATGGACTAAATGTTTCACTTTTAAATTAGTTCCTTTTGCAATTCTTTGCCATCACTAGGCCTTTACTCCCAGAACTGCCTTCTAATTCATGTAGTCATTCCTTCGAGCCGCCCACAAGTAAATTGTTAGAACAGACTATAAGATAAATTGACTGTTAAATTGAAGAGAATTTAACATGTATGTTTGTAACCAAGGGATTTAACAGAGAGGTTTTACATCCAATGAAAGCTGCGTACTCACTCCAGAAAAAAACACATACACAAAGTTTCGCACAGAATTAAGGAGTCCTCCAAGTGGAGACCCCCCATGATCCCCAGGATGTCCAGGACCCCAGGCTAAACCCACAGCTGAACAGAAAGAAGACATACAAACAACTGTGCAAAACACCACTAACTGAATCTGCAAAAAATATGAGGTAATGTCCTAGGCCCTCCATACATTTTACTTAATCCTCACAATAACCCCTGTAAAATCTATAGCAGTATCATCACTTTACAAATAACAAAACTAAATTTGAGAGTAAATCACATAGGCAATGTCTCACAACCTGAAAAGACATAATTTGATGTCCTTTTCATTGATGTTCTACAATAGCTTTTTTAGGATCACATAAAACATTAACTGTAGAACCATAATCTGAACTCATATCCCTTTGCTCTTTTTACTTTACCTGAACTATACAACATCACCAAGTTTTTATACAAAGCACATCATTCTCATCAAGCAGACTCCATTGGGACTTGCCATGGGGCCAGTTTTCCACTCCTATCCCCAAGAGGATATTTAAATCATGTTAATTAGGCACTGTGATTTTTAAGTGTTTATCCCCCAAATCCTCAGAGCAAATATAAATTATAAGGACATTAAAAATGCACTTGAAGCCATTTTAAGTTCATTGTAAAACTTCAAGTCACTCTGAAATTTTTGTGTTGTTTTGTTTTCTATTTTAAACAATGAGCTACCCATTTTTCACTGTTGGGGTCTTTAAAAAAATAGAGTGTTCAGCATTGTACACAGAATTCACACCTTTAAGCTGAGCTGTTTTTCTGTGAACAACCTCTTCCATGTTTCACGAACACTACACTCTGGGAATAAATATCTAGGTCTTCCAGAAAAATGGAATTACCTAGCAGCCGCTCCTAGCATATACCTATTAAAATGACCCATAACTCTGTCTGTAACTTTTTGACAAAGCAAGCAGTAACCTGTTTTTCAAATTTTTTCTATCCTCCCATTGAAAACTGACGAATACCTGCTGAATGATATCACATTTTAGCTAAAGTGCAGCAACATACACTTCCCGTCATCCCAAGTCCATGTTGTTGGGTTGGCAGTTATCTGTTGCCTTGTCATTTTAGCACGTTCATCCTGTGGCACTTTCAGATGTAAATCATAAGCTTGAACTAAAACATAATTACATTTTAATTAACTCAATCATGAATGAAAATGTGTCATCATGTATATTGCAATCAGAATGCACATAATAAATTCTTGAATTTGAAAATCATTCATTGTGCAGCAGGCAGGATCATCAAGGAACATGTATAAAGGACACATGGACAAAACCAAAGGGGACAGGTTCCAGGGTGGGAGGCAGGGATGGGTGAGGCAAGGGGGCGTGGTGGGGTGAAAATGGAGACATCTGTACTTGAACACCAATAAATTTAAAAAAAGAAAAAGAAAAGAAAAAAATAAACCATTTGTAACACTGTAACGAAAACTAAATTGTGCAACTTACATAACATTCAAGAATTATTTTTTTCTTGAAACACAGAAAATTTACACAAATCTATGATAAAAGTATTGAAGCTTCAATAAAAACAAAACAGCAAGAGCAGCAACTACAAACAGACCACTCACCTCCCTACAAGCATAAAAAAATAAATGTTTAATGTTAATAATTTAAAATATCTATATCTACATAGAAATAAAACATAGTTTAAGGACCCCCCCAAAAGCATTGTGGTATATTTCCTAAAATTCATTTTATATATTTGCTTAATTATTTTAACTGCAAAATGGAAATGATAATGTCCAATTTTGTTTCCATTTTTCATTCACACCGCGATCATATTCTCATGTCATTAAACATTCCTTGGAAACATCCTCTAGACAGATTAACATAAACAAATCCTTTAGTGAATAGTTAGGAAGTATTACAAAGTAATATTCAAATGACTTTCTATGGCACAGATTTTAGAATATAAGGGATCTCCAATGGGGAGTAGGGACAAAGACTTTGTCCTCTGAAATACTTCTTCAGTCTTTATATGATCTTGCCAACTAGTAAGTATTTTTCTCAACTTTTGTTCTAGATTTATTTTTTTCTAAGTAAATGCCATACCACCTATGCAAAATTCTATTATTTAACATTATTTTCTTCAGAGAGTTCCCTTTTCATGATTCCAGGAAAATGATTATTTCATAAATTTAATATAGTCAATTACTAGGATTTTCTTCATTTAACCACATTTTTAAAAGTCCTTTATTAATTATGTAGATTGGCCAAAAGTTCCAGTTGTGTTTTTTTTTTTTTTCCTTTTTTCCTTACAGAGCTCTGGCCAAAGTGCTGTTGTTTAAACATATACAGTCATACTAACAAGAAAATAAATTCCCCATTCCTAATAGAGAGACTGTCTCTGAATTAAATTTTAAAGCTCCAAAGTCAACATTCCTGTGATCTTCAATCATCCTAGAAAACTGCATTTTCTATCAAATGATAAACAATCAAAATTCTAATTTTAGCATATATTCTTTTAAAAAGAAAAGGATTATAAGACTTGGGTAAAGATTCTACCTTTCCGCAGAAGTTTTATAAATGTTAGATGAAGAAGAAACTCCAGTTATATAACATACTAACTGGGAACTTCTGTCCTCCTCTGAATGTTTGTATGGATCAGGGCAAATGAATGTGTGGATTTACCTGAAACTGTTTGCTCACATTATGGAAAAATGTCCTCAGCAAGTACCTGTCCTGTACTCACAAGCCCTCATGACTTCTCAGTGCATAATGGAGAGCGTCCCAAATTCTCTCTGGATGAGTATACGCTTGCAGGTCAGGCCCTGGGGAAATTGTTGAAGCTTCCCTCCTCTATGCCCCCTCTTCCATTTCTTACAATAACCCTCTTGTTCTGTCTCACAGTTTTACAGACAATTTGCTCTATTCCACTTGTTCAAGTTCTAAAGAAGAGCCAGGTCTTTGAGAGCTGTTCTCAGGTTCACTTCATTCATTAACCCTTCCTTGAACACAGGGTTCTCACTGTACTTGTCAGACAGGTTGGTGCTTGGTTGTATGCAACTGGTCATTCATCTTGGACCATATTCTAATTGTGTGATGTATGCAAATGCTCCCTCTCTACCAAGACTGTGAGATACTGGAAAGCAATTATACAGTACCCCATGTGTTGCCTAATAAGGACTCACTAAACACTTTTGGATTTGAACTTTTCTTTCTAAACTATCCGTGCTGTCCATAGCTGCGAATGTTACCACAACTATAAACTTGACACTATGGATGTAACCAGCGTAGAAATGGAAAGGTTTTGAAATAATTTTATTGACTGAAATGTCAACAAATTCAAAATGCTTATAATAAAATTTCATCATGTCTCTGTACATAAAAGAAGTTACATAAATAAAACAACCAACTAGAAAATCATTAATACTTTTAATAACCGCCCCATGGTAAACACAGTATAAATGTGCTTTAAAATTCAACTATAAAAACATTTATCTAAATCATCATTTAGAACTTAATATTAACAAAGTGAAATGAATGGACCCCAAATAATAGGTCTGGGGTAATGTTATAAAAATATGCCTAGTGCTTAGAAAATCTCCAAATTTGATTATATATCATTTATGGACCCTCCTTTTTTCTTTCATTCAAAAGAAAATTTCCTATATTTCCTGGGTATATCTCCAATTATAATTTGTCTATTCAAATTTTGATACAATTTGCTCTCTCAATTAATGGAAATTTTTCACAGAAAAAGCAAGTTGGTATCAATTTAAGAGAGAGCAACAAAAACACTAAAATGTTCTGAATGCCTGCTAGACAAACTCATTAACCAAGCGATTTGCTTCAGTGTGAGAGTAAAACTGACCCAAATTTCTTTTAGTAAAAATATTAAGTATTTTCCACATTGCTGGAAAAACAGTTGAAACCATAAATCTTAATCTGTAAATGTGTAGAATCTATTACATTTATTAATTTGTTATACAGAGAAGGCTACCATCATTATAGAAGCTTCATTTATTTAAAATATAGCTCTGGCCAGTGTGATTCAGTTGTTTGGAGCTGTGCCCCACAACTGAAAGGCAGCAGGTATGATTCCCAGTCGGGGCACATACCTAGGTTGTGGGTTTGATCCTTAGTCCAGGCGCATAAGGGAGGCAACCAATGGGTACTTCTCTCTCCCATCGATGTTTCTCTCTCTTCCTTTCCCTCTCTCTAAAAGAAGTTTTAAAATGTCGCCCTGGCTGGTGTAGCTCAGTGGATTGAGTGCAGGCTGGGAACCAAAGGGTCGCCGATTCTATTCCCAGTCAGGGCACATGCCTGGGTCACAGGCCAGGTCTCCAGTGGGGGGCAACATGAGAGGTAACCATACAGTGACATTTCTCTCCCTCTCTTTCTCCTTCCCTTCCCTTCTGTCTAAAAATAAATAAATAAAATCTTTAAAAAAAAAGTCCTCAGATGAAGATAAAAAAATAAAATATGAATCCTTTGCCTAAGATCAAGTAAAAATGTTATCTAAAGATTGCCTCCTAAGAAAGAGCAAGGCAAATGAAAATTTACAGTGATAGGAAGCACCAATGAGCATTTGGCTTACTCATTTACTCAGTAGCCTAGTTGGCTTGATGATTTCATACCTCATGGCTTGTCTCTAGACATCAATGGTGCTTATCAATATCTTGAATCCTTACTTTGATAAGAATATTTTTATGTTTACTTAGTTTTTTTTCAGGGATAGGCATGCTTCCCTTCAATTAGTATCAGTTCCTTAAGGTAGTCTTCAATTTCTTTATTTAGTTATTCAAGTAGCCAATTCTATGTTTTAAAAGCAACAGATACTTGCAAAATACAAAGTGGGAAAAACCAATTCATAGAAATTTTCTCATGGTAGATTTATAAAGTGGAAGTTGTGGAAGAAACTTTAAGTTTTTCCAAACTAAACATCCTTTAAAATAGTAACTAATAATTGCTATAGGCAGAAATTTTTTGTCTGTTTGTTCATTCATGTATCTCTAGTGCCAGGCACATTGTAAGTGCACAGATATTTTCTGAGTGAATGAATGAATGAATAACTGTTATAATTAATGGGAACACCTTAATAATGTGATTTATATTGTAAACACCATGCATGACAAATATTTATTTAATTAAAACATTATTGTGTAAATATCTTCATACCCTTTCTTTTTGTTCTCACTGAACTTATTACTCATGGTAAGAGGAAATGGGAATAATTTTTCTATCTTAAATTTCCAAATACCTTCTCCACCTTGTAAACTTCTTCTGCATTCATTTCTTTAGTCTGGAGTGGCTAATTTAAAGTAAAAAGCTCAAAAGTCAGGCTGAAAGACTTCATTAGTGAAATATTAAACCCTGGAAAATAGAGCTATACATATCTGCTATCGTAAGTCTAACTGCCAGAAGAATACCAACAAGTACATTTTTTTCAAATACTCTTTTTTTTTTTTTTTAATTTTTAGAGAGAAGGGAAGGGAGGGAGACAGAGAGGGAGAGAAAAATCAATGTGTGGTTGCCTCTCACATGCCCTCTACTGGGGGACCTGGTCCGCAACCCAGGCATGTGCCCTGACTGGGAATCGAACCAGTGACCCTTTGGTTCCCAGCCTACGCTCAATCCACGGAGCTACACCAGCCAGGGCTCAAATATTCTTTAATCCAATCCCACCGAAGTTATTTAGGAAAAACTTTTCATTGCCTTAAACTATATCAACTACTGGGGATATCAAAGAAATGTGTTCTTGTGCCAGAGGAACCCACAAAAATGCGTGCACATAGAGCAGCTGGAACAAGGCGCCCCAGCACAGGCTCTCCTGTGAAACCATGAACAAATAACTATAAAACTATGACTTTGTCATTAGATTTTAAGAGCAAGTAATATTTGGATTATTTTGTTTACTATTAACATGAAATGCAGGACTCATAATTTTAAAACTCCTCATGACTTTTTATTTTTAATAGTCACTAGGTAATAATTAAGGTACAAAATTTGCATTAACAATTAAAGCTTATAATTAAGACACAACAAATAAGTAGATCTTACCCAAATTCACTAGTTGTTTTTATCTACAACTGTTGTGCTCTTTAAAATTCAAAACTTTCATTTTATACATTTAAAGAGACTACATTGATTCATGAACCCCTTGATAAAGAACATAATTTTTTTTTTTTTTTTTTTTTAGAGAGAGAGAAGGGAAGGGAGGGAGAAAGAGGGAGAGAAACATCAATGTGCGGTTGCTTTCCATGAATCCCCCACTGGGAGCCTGGCCTGCAACCCAGGCATGTGCCCTGACTGGGAATCGAACCGGCAACCCCTTGGAGGCCTGTGCTCAATCCACTGAGCTACACCAGCCAGGGCAAGAACCTAATTTCTAATGCTATCCTTTTTCTCCAGAAATAGAGTTTGGCAGGACGGGACTTGCTATCCATACAAAAAAGTGCTTCCAGTCATTCAAAATTCCCAGAGCATCTCCATGTGTGCGGCACTGCTAAGGATTGGGGACACAGCATTCAAGCGGAGATACAGTCCCTCCTTTACAGGTCCTCTTCTCTGACTTACAATCCAGTAAGAAATGACAAAGATAGATAAACAAAGAATTTCAGTGTTCAGTGGCACTGAGACATATTGAGCCTCTCTTAAATGGAAGGGAACGCTCCTCAATTACTTTATTAAGCCTCTCTTCGACAAGTTTAAAGCTTCTCTTCAAGCACTCTCCGAAGAGCTCTTCCCCTGCATGAAGAACCCAGTCCCATATAATCCAGACCCTGGCACCAGTTTGCAAGCCACGCTCCTCCTTAGTGTGTGCTTCCTCGGTGCACCTGGCTCCCTCCATCTCTCCTTTCCCTCAACCTTGTTGGTAGTAAACATCCCCTTTTGAATCTGTTTTGCTTCCTCTCCAGATTTTTGTCTTGAGGGGGAGGGCAAGAACTTCTTCACCCATGACAGTTTCAGAACAGGAAAGAGTGACTGGGACCCTACCGAGGGGAATAACTGCTAGGCATGATAGCCAAGTAAGGTATGTCTGAGACAGTGGAACTGACTCTGAGAGTTCACTGGAAAAGGTTCACGTGGAAACGGGAGAGGGCCACTCGACAATCTCGCTGAAGAGCTTTCAGAGTTAGAAAACAAGATTGGAGATCCCTGGAGAGAGGAGGAGCAGCATCATCCAATTACAGCAAGGAGTCGAGGGTGGCTGAAAGCATGTAATGTAGGGAGGGTCATGCAGGAAGCACTAAGACAAGTGGAGGAAAGATTCTGTAAGGCGTGGTAAGCCATCTTAAGCGGTAACGGGCAGTTGGGATTCTAAGTGCAATGGAAAGCAATTCAATACTCCTAGTTCTAAACCAAGGAGTGATATTATTAGACTTATTTTTTAATTAATAAACTACCAGTTAATGTGTGTTTAGTATTGCTAAGCAATTTGCCAAATGCTTTACAATGTCACTTCATCATATCAATCCCGTAAAGTCAATCTTATTATCCCTATTTTATGGAATAGGAAACTGAGGTAGAGGGGGATTATAGGACCTGCTCAAATCACAAAACCACCAAATGAGAGAGTTATTCTAAGCCAGGTTTCCTGTTGCAGAGCCTGGTCTCAACATTGTCCAGCGCCCCTACATGGTGCTGGGTTTCTCGGGACACACAAATACAGTGGGACACAGCTGAAGCAAGAAGGGAGAATTTTTACATAGGTCACAAAAGAGAGATCAGTTGTACAACTAGAATAAAATATTCCTTGAAACTAACCCCATGGGATATTTTCAGTCTCACTATAAGGCATCAATTTTGTTGAAATTAATTTTTGGTAAGGTTTTTTTAAAAGGTGTCAGCAACTGTTACATTCTATTCATGTTTTCTTCTTAAGGACATAATACTCACCCCAGACATCTTCGAATCCTCTACAGTCCTCAGCGCAGTGCCTTGCAGAAAGCGGGCGCTTTAAAGAACTTGTTGAACAAATGAAATATTGTGAAACAACAAACAGCACTTCTTCACTACCCAACACCACTGGGAACCTCAGATCTAACAATCTACCGATGCTGATTGAGGCTGGTTCCCAGTGACAGCAGTTCTCAGCAAGTTCCTATTGAACTTGAAGCTGTACTTTGAGAAATCTTGAAAGTGTCTTTAAAAGTTTTTCAAAACCTAACACTAGACATTTTTCACTTTATGCATTTTTAGATCTATTTACCTGATTTTTGAGACATAAAGCCCCTGCCTTTTGTTTCCATTAATGGGAAAACTTCACAGACACTTTGTCGGTTGGATAAATATATCTCCTCTGCTGAAACTTTCCAACTTCATCTGAAATTCTCAGGAGGATTTGTAATAGTAACCCCTTTTCATTAAGTTCTGATCCTTCCTAGTAATTTCTTATTTCTTTCAGGATAAGATGTAATGGCAACAGCTTTGATGTCTTTATCCTGCATTATCCTTTCTTCTTTAAGAAGCAGTCTTGTTCACTCTTGGCTCCAAGGACGTGCTTTCATGTAACATCAGCATGAACAGAAGCAGAATAGAAATGTATATCCCTTTTTGGAGCTCTGTCTGTTTACCTAATATAAAAGACACAGCAGTTTTTCAAAAGCATAATGGAATAATGCTGTGCTCGTCCCAATTTCATAGGAACATCTGAGCCATGACCAAACTATTTGACGAGAATGAATGTTAAATCCGGACACCGGGAAGAAAGATAATATACCCAATCAAGATGGAGGCGTAGGTAAACATGGCTTGCCTCCTCACACAACCACAACAAAAATTATAACTAGACTACAACACAAATATCACCCAGAATCATCAGAAAATCAAGCTGTATGGAATTCCGACAACCAAGGAATTAAAGAAGCCACATTCATCTAGATGGGTAGGAGGGGCGGAGACACAGAGATGCGTGGAGAAGCATGGAAGTGTAACAGGGATATTATAACCTTAGAATATTTTAAGTCCTGTTAGAAATGTAGTAAGTAGTATAATAGAAACAGGCCTAGAGAGCAAGCTGTGACTCCTGGCCAAATGTTAGTGAAATTCACACTGCTTGTAAACTTGTAATCTGTAACTAACCCTTTGTATCCTGCAGCTTTAGCCAAATAGCTTAAGTGTGCTTTTA
>PVJI01026817.1:0-18463 GCA_004026765.1 Micronycteris hirsuta | reverse complement strand
CACAGCGCGTTTACATTCCGTGTCTTCTGACCATTTCCTCTCACCGTTCCCTCAGCCCCGACTCTTCCTACGGGAGGACACACAGATGCGACAGTGAGGTAACGCGGGAAGGGACAGCGATGTCCTTGGAGCAGGGACAGGGACGTGTGAGCAGGTCCTGAGTGCCGCCAACACCGCCGTGGGGTGGGGGATCCCTGCCACCCCGCCGGCCCGGCCCCCGTGTGGCCGCCCCGGGCTCCGGTGGGCCATGAGCACACAGGACACCCACTCACGCTCACCGCGTCCCCGAGTCGGGCGGAGGTGGATGGCGGGGTGCCCGCGCTGTGGCCTGTCCCCCGGCTTTGCCGCGAGCGATGGCAGGGGCGTGCGCTGGAGGGGCCGACACCCGCAGAGAGAGGCCCTGATCTCCCCGCAAACAACACCTCCACCCGCCCGGGAGGCGTGCGGGCCACGGCGCCCGGGGACGCGGTTCAGATCGGACGCGCTGGAGACCAGTGGAGTCCGCCGACACCCCCTCCAAGATGCCCCGCGGGGCTGGGCCTGGCCAGGAAGCCGCTCCGCGTAAATGAAGGCATCACGGAGACACACGCTGCATCCTCTCGTCAGGACGTGCGCCTCTGTGCTATTTTGGACCGGTGCCGCGGAATTAAAGAGAGACCTAAGAGGGAATTCTGAAATACAATAAAATTGCGCTGGAGTCAAACCACCTTGGAGAACGGGAAAGTTAATTACATTGTTTTAGAGCGGTGCCGTCCGCCGAGACTCCGGAGCCGGAGTCTATTTTCCTTCCGAGAGGATCCAGGCAGCCAACCCCACGGGGACTCTCCGTGCAGAACGGCAGCTCTTCCCGTCCGTGAACCGCGCCGGGCAGATTCCACGGAAAAGCCGCGCCGAGTCGCGGTCCATGCAGGCGAGTCCCACTGCGCGGCCCGGCTCCAGGGGCCCCCCACCCCGCCCTGGGCGAGGCTTGGGCCGTCTGACACCTGACGGACGGGGGACGGAAATCCGCAGGGGCGACTCGAGGACAGCGTCCTGGGCTCCCGTCACCGACGCGCCAGGGCCACGTGCTCTCCCCTGCCCGGGTCCCCCGTGCCTGTCACGACGGTCGGGAACGCGCTGGCGGGACACACGACCCTCTGTCCCACTGTGTGGGGCCACAGCGAAGCCCGCAGAGGTCATGCAAGTCCCCTTGGGAGAGAGGAAGTGACCGGGGAGGCAGGGCCTGGCCCTGCTGTTGGGAGGGGTGATTTCCACGCAGACACCTGCCCCTGGGAGCGGGGAGGAAGCAGCTCCCCTGCTGGGGAGCTGGGGCTCACACGGGGGGCCCAGCCGGCCCTTCTGTCTCTGGGCCCCGGCTCCTCGTCTCCTCCCTGTGGGAGCTGCAGGCCCAGTTGTCCGTGTGGGGGGAGTCGGCCTCGGCGGCACTGCAGTGTCCACCAAGGGGTGTGACAGGCACCCGAGCCCCGTCTTCCAGCCTTGCTCAGTGGCCGGGGTGGCTCCTCTTCTCCCGGCACCTTCCTCTGGGGGCCACCCCTCAGCTGAACAGGACGCAGGCTGGGGACACCGGGCCAGGGGTGCGTCACGGCAGCCCCGTCGCTGGCCCTCCGTCCCGGGCTGAGACCAGGCACAGGAGAAGCGGGAACCTCTGTCCCTGAAAGGCAGGCCCACGGGCGGCTCGTGTTCCGTGTCCCAAGGCCCAGGGCCCGTCGCCTGCCGCAGAAGAGCTTCGAGGATGCGATGCTGGGCAGCTGTTCCCGGGGCCAGATGTGGTGCCGCCCACAGCTCCCGGCCATTCACGTGGTCGTGGTAGCAGGCGTGTGTTCCGAGGACGTCCGTGCCTGGGATGCATCACTGTTCGCGCAGCGCCTGGCGCAGTCCCTGGGTGCCCAGGTCTGGGGGCCTGCACCGGCCCCCGCTGCCAGGGCAGCCTGCCCACAGCCCACCCTGCATGGTGAAACTGGGGCTGAACTGGGGGGCGCCCAGGGTGGGGCAGGGAGGCCAGGGGTGTGGGAGAGCGGGTGGCGTGGTTGCTCTCACTGGGCTGGGAGACCGGAGGGAAGGCCGGGCCCAGTGGCGCCCACGCGGCCTCGACCAGAGGGGCTTCTCAGGACAAGGGGCCATGGCTGGGACAGGTCCTGGGGAGAGGGAGCAGGAGGGTTGGGAGCCGGTGACTCCAGAAGTGGGGGATGATGTAAATACTCGCGCCCCCTCCTCGACCCCCTGCAATGTCCACCCGACGCCCCCACCCTGACCGGGCCTCCCCTGCCGGCCACCAGGAGGACCCCCCGCCATCCCAGGGTGGCCAGAGTGGGGGCTTCTGCAGAGCCAAGCCCCCCCATCCCCACGGACGCTGTCTCACATGAGGTGGAGGAAGCCGAGGGAGACCCGGAGCCGCCCCGGGGGAGGAGGAGCTGGGAGGGCACCCCAGACCGGAGCCACGGAGCCACGGAGCTGCGGGCGTTGGTTCCAGGAACATAAACATAACTAGGCATCCGACTGCTCACTGGCCTCATTCATCCCGAAGGCAAACTAAGTGAAAAATAAGCCCTTTTGCTCACTGCACGCAGCCCAGCACACAGTGAGGGGCACGGGGCACGGAGAACGTCCGTGGTGCCGCTGAGACCACTCACCAAAGGCAGCAGCAAACAGCCTCAACCGGAAAACACGAAAAACATTCCCACAGAAGTCGGGAGCCGGCTACTGACCCTGCAGCCCCGTCGGTGGCCTGTGCCCAGGTCTTCCGTGGGCACAGGAAGGAAGTTGACCCAAAAAGCGGGATAAGCAACGGGTCAGCGGACCGTTTAAGGCAAACCCTTCGCCGGTTCCTGCGGCCTGTCTGGAAAACCCAGGACATGAAGCTACGCCCTGGGACCACGATGAACCAATGGCGTGAAGTGGTCACACACCCACACGTGTGAGCGGACAGAGAGAACACATCTAATTCAGAACGACGTGAAGCCAGAGCCTCCTCGGGAATCGGTTCGGAAAGGACGTCACGGGCTCTGGGTGAACGAAGCCTAAACTTCTGCGAAATGACGCAAAAAGGAGATGCGGGGCCTCCGGCTCCCGGTCAGACGGGGAGGCACCTGCACCCGTGTCTCCCGTGACCGTGTAGGGCAGCCACGGGACGGCTCTGGGAGTCCCTGGTCGTGGGCAGGCTGGGGGAGACCCAGGATTCAGAGGACGACAGAAATGGCCGCGAGCCCCCTGCCCTCAGCGTCCCTGCTCCTGACCCCGCACGGCCCAGACACAGGCCTGGGGCGGTGCGGGCCACGGGCTCCGGGCGGAGCCTCTTGTCCTGCCTCAGGGACCGAGACGGGAGCCCCGGCATTCAGAAGTGTGGGCGTTTCTTTTTCTCTCCGGCTGTCTCAGGTCCTCCACCAGACAGGGTTAGAAAGCGGGATGACAGCAGTGACAGACAGGGCACAGGTGACAGGGCACCCGTGCCACCTGCAGGCACCCACGGGCACCGAGGGATGGTGGGCTTCCCGCCCGACCTCAGTGCTTGGGACCAAAGGCCGCCGGGCAAACCGCCGTGTGTCCACAGAAACTCCCGGCAGGCACGACTCTGCGTCTGGTTCGAACGTGGACGGGCAGCGGGGTGGGCCCTGCTGCACAGACCAGGGGGCTGCACGGAGGGGCCGTCGCTTCCCACGGGCAGCCAGGCAGCAAGCGTGGACGCTGGGAGGCAGCAGCGGCCTTGCGTGACAACACCAGCGAAGCGTGTTTGTGCCAAAAACAAACCTTCAAATAAAAAGAACCAAGTGGACAGACGGACACATTCACAACCACAAACTTCAACGCCCCTTGGTCAGCGCAGGCTGCGCCGCCAAAGCATCAGAAGGACCAGAGGAGGTCGGGTGACGCCGTCCGCCAAAGGACCTCGCGGCACGCACAGAGCTCAGCGGCCAAAGACGCAGACACATGTCCCTTCAAGGGCACGTGGCGCGTCCACGAGGGAGTGGGTGCCGGGCTTAGAAAACAAGCCTGAGCCAGTTGGCAGGACGGAAACCGCACAGGCCGGTTCTCCGGCCGCGTTGGAATCCAATGCCCCCGACAGGAAAACATCTGGACACGCGAAAGTTCAAAAGCACACTGCCAAGTAACGCATGGGCCAACAGAAACTTCCGGTGGAAACTGGGAAATGTTTTGAACTGAACAAAGAGGAAAATGCATTATGTTGAAACTGTAAACTGTGGCCAACAAGACCTAAGAAGCATGTTTGTGAAATTAATCCCTCATAATAAGAAGAAAAGGGACCGAAAGTCACAGTGCATCCACGGTAAGAAATCGGAAGAAAATGAGTGAACAAAGCAAGTGAAAGCGAATAAAACAAAGTTGAACGATAAGAAGAAGCCATATTTCTATAGGCCGGCAATGCACAACTGAAGTCTGAAATTAATTAAACAACGCCGCTAACGACAGCTCAGAACGAGATTGTTAGGGATAAAGCTAACCGAGCGCGGGCAGGACCTTTGTGCGGGAAGTTACCGAGCGCCGATGGAAATCACCAAAGACGACCTAACACACGGAGACACTCCGTGGCGACGGGCGGGAAGGTGCGCGTGAGGAAGTGCCTGCCTATCGGGCTGTTCGATCCCACGGGCGAGGGGGGGCGGCGGAGACGGGGCGGGGGCGGCGGGCGTCCATGTGGGCCGGCGACGTGTGGGGCGGCTGCTCACCCGGCACCCACACGGTGGTGTAGAGCAGTGCCACCCGATAAAAAAAGAAAAATGCCAATTTTCCCTCGATTTTTCTTTACAGATTTAAATGAAGTCCAGTCACAACTCCAACAGGGTGGGCCTGCAGACCTGTGTGAGCTGATTCTAAAATCTTGCAGAAAGAAAAAGACTCCGGAAAAGCCAACGCGATTTTGAGAAAAGCAGCAAATCTGGAGGGAGTGGACCTCCTTGCCAGCCTCGCTTCCGGCCCCAGGGGCCGGGCTCCCACCGTGTCCGTGGACAGGCCGGCCCACGGAGCCCCGGGAGCCCAGAGATGGACCCGCACGGCGTGGTCAGGGCCATCAGCACGAGGAGAAGTTGGGGAAGAGAACAGCCTCGCAAGAAAGGAGAGACTGGACGTCCACGCACACACGAGCAGGCCCGGGCTTCGGCCTCGCCCCGTCCGCAGAGGCGGCCCCGGAGGACTGCGTGTGCCTGCGAGGTGGGCCCTGAGGGGCGGGTGGAGGGGACGCAGGAGGAAGTCCCGCGGCCAGGCCGGGCAAAGCCCTCACACGGGGCGCAGAGCCCGCGACAGAGAGACATGGAAATCGGGGTGGCCGAGGTGAGCGCCGCCCGCCGCCCGAAAGAGATGGGGAAGTGAACGGAGGCCCAGGCTGCAGACGGGGAGCAGATAGCTGCACACCCCACATCCGACCGACACTTTAGCCTAGAATTCAGGAAGAGCTCTGGAAACCCAACAGTGAAACAGCAAACAGCAATTTAAAAGTGGGCAAAAGGCTCGAACAGAAACTTCCTGACAGCAGACTTGGGGGCCACTGAGCCCCTGAAACAGGCTCACACCGTTCGCCCGTGAAAGCCACAGGGAGGGGCCGCAGGCCACCTGCGCCAGTGCCGGAACCAGCAGTCCTGATGCCACCAACCACTCACGGGGCAGGGAGGACGGTTGTCACCCATTGCTGGTGGGGATGCCCCGTGTGGTTGCCCGGAAACAGTGACAGTTTATGGTCCAGTGAAAGAGTCACATGTGGTTCCTGCTGCCTCTCAGAGTTTCTCCAGCAGAGATGGAACTCCCGTCTAACGACAGCGCCACGTGGCCAGCACCAGGAGTGCTCGAAGGTTCCCAAAGATGGGAGCAGGCCGGACGGCCAGGGCAGGGGGGCAGCGTCCCCCACACCGGTTCCCACCTCAGGCAGTGAACACAGAACGCTGAGCGTTCTCGGAGGATGACCCACAGATGCCGGGCAGATCGGGAGGGACAGGACGGATGCTCCCACAAAGGGGGACGGAGACGCTCGGGGGGTGGGGCTGCCCCCCGTTCCGACTGCCCTGGCGGGTCCACAAATCGAAACCGTTGCGAAAATCTAAAACTCTACGAGCATTATTAACAATCGCCCCCTTTGCGGCATGCAGCTCGAAAACACGTGGGTGCAGGCACCGCGGACTTAGAGAAGCCGCCCGCACGGGTGGAAAGACAGCACGTGCCCCCCAGAGCCGCGTGCTGGCGTCCTCGCCACAGATTAATAGTGGACACGCCAGCCAACCACGGAGGAACACGCAGAGCAGGAAGCTAAAACGGGACAGAATGAAAATAAAGTGGCACAGGGACACGAGACTCAGGAGCTAGTGGACTTGAAAACGAAGACCGACCCCCATCCCGGGCAGCAGTCTGAGGAGGCCCCGGGGCCAGCAACCCCCTGTCGGGACTGACGGAGAAAACGGGGCGAAAACACAGCACACGTTTTCAGGGGGAAAAATTGTAACTTCAGAAGCAGCCAAGAGGTAAAAGACGATAGCATAAATGATTTAACACCAAGAAATCTTCAAATTTGTGACGAGTGACCACAAAGCCAACGACTCTGAGGGGAGCCGAAGGCAGAAGTGTGCCCTCCCGCCGCTGTCGGGGAGTCTGAACCCGAGGGAAACATTCTCCCCACGAAGGAAGCGCAGCATCAGCCTCCCCCAAACGTCAGGGAACAGGGTGCGGCTTTACGTCCCGTCCTCCGTGGGCGCTCCCCACGGCGCCTTTAGCGACTTGTGCAAACTTCATGGTAGAAACGCGTGTACGTCCCCAAGGACGGTGACATCGTCATTGCAGAAACACATCAATGGGACAGTGTTGTCCGTGATTAGAGACGCAAAGGTCTTAGTAGCAGCAAAGAGAATGCACCAGCGCCCTGGCTGGTGTGGCTCCGTGAATTGAGTGCCGGCCTGCAAACCACAGGGTCGCTCGTTCGATTCCCAATCACGGCATACACCTGGGTTGTGGGCCAGGTCCCCAGTAGGGGGCGCGCAAAAGGCATTGATGTTTCTCTGCCTCTCTCTCAAAATAAAACAACTTAAAAAAAAAAAAAAGAATGCTCCAGCATATAGAAAGGAAAACATCGTTCTCAACCTGGGACGATCCCCGGAATGAAAAGGTGAATTAACAGGAGAAATCAATTTTGTATTTTCCACACTGATACAATAAAGGTGCAAATGATACGCTTTCTCAAATGACTCAGTTCAGTTCTCTGAGGAAAGCGAACGCTTGAGTAATAAAAACCTGGATCATGGTATCAAAGACACTATCGTGCCAGCAATAATCGAAGACACGCATAAGACATTTTGGGAGAAAATTACAAAAATCTCTGCAAAAAATCAGTGAGAGCTAAAAATCGGAAGAGATGTACCGTGTGAATTGGCTGTGACATGCTGTTAGAAGTATATTAACTTCCCTCAAAATTATCAAATCGGTTCCATTCAAACTAAAATCCTGTTGTTGTTTTTTAAGGAGAAGACTCCTGACCAACTGCTTTTCTTTTTCTTTTTAAAAATTTATTGATTTGAGAGAGAGAGAGAGACGGAAACATCAGTTTGCTGTTCCACTTACTGATGCATTCATGGGTTGATTCTTGTAAGTGTCCTGACTGGGGATCGAACCCGCAACCCTAGTGCATCGGGTGACGCTCTAACCCGCTGTGCTACCCGGCCAGGGCGCTGGGCTGCACTTTCAAATGGAAGGTACAGAGAGACAAAAGCCGAGTGCGCCTACGGTCACGGATAAAGGGGGAAGGAAAGTCTCACTCACGTGCTCCAATAAATAGCGCGATGAATATTCTCACAGTGAAAAAGCAAACGTGGTCCCAGTTCGCCCCACACCCAGAAGGGATTCGGTTTAGGGGGAAGACGTGATGAAAAAGGTGAGCTGGCCACGTTGCGCGTGAGGACAGGGCGCAGCGTCCTGCCCCGGGCATGGGGAGGGACGCGCGGAGCACAAACCAGGCGACGAGGCCGATGGGCTCCCTGCGCGCGAGCCGAGCCTCCCCGCTGAGCCGGGCGCGCCGCCGGGACGGGAGGCGGGGAGACGCAGGGGCTCAGGCCCCGCTGCGCCGCGGGCAGCGGGCGGGGCGGAGGCGCGGATTTCCACGCATGGCGACAGGTGAGGGACGCGCAGGAGTGAAGCCGGACGATGGATGAGCAGACGCGAGACACAGTCGCCCCCGCGCTTCCGAGGTGGTGCGCGCACGCGGGGCGGGGCAGCGTGGCGCCCGCACGTGGTGGCCCGGCCCGGGGCAGCCTCGCGCTGTCGTCGGAGGGCGCGGCCCCCTCTGCTGCTCGCCTGGACACCTGCATGCCCTGCAGGCCAGCGCACCCCGTTCTCACCGACGCTCTGGGGGACCTCGCGGGTGCAGACTCCGGCGTGCCACGAGAGAGGCGCGCAGGAATGTACGCGGCAGCAGTGTCCATGGAAACGAAAGCCGACGCCATCTCCACGTCCGCCAGCCGGAGGCGGGCATGTCCGAGACGCCGCACCCCGGAGGTGACGCAACGCGGGGCAAAGTGACCGGCTCAGCCCCACGTAGCAGACACGGATGGCTCCGGGAACGTGGCCGTGAAGGGAGAGAGTCCCACGGCCCGGTCAGTGTCCCTCCGTCTGAGGAAAGTTCAAAACGAGGCACGTCTCAACCCCACGTCACCTGTGGGTCGCAGTTGTCCGTGGAAAGAGTCTTAACGGAAGAGCAAGGCAACGGTGGTCAGAAAGCGTAGGACAGGTTTTGGTTTTGTAAAGAGGACACAGCTCCCGCTGCGGAGGGACGCCCAGCAGCAGGACGCGCGGTGGGCGTTCTGTTCCTCGTGCCCGGCAGTGGGAGCCTCATCACTGGTCTCATCACGAGTCCTCAACCCGTGCCTCTTGGCGACGAGGCCGTCCCAGGCGTGTTTCCGCGAGCAGACCGCGTTCCTGGCAGCACAGCGAGCGCGCCGGGTGCGAGGGGAGGGCAGGGAGCCGCAGGCGAGGTGGGGCCCGCGTCCTGGGTCCGAGGACGACGCCCGCCCCGCCCCGCCCCGCCACACACAAGCTCTCATCCCCCCCAAGCGCAGGTGAGCACACCTGCAGCGGGGCCGGTCCCTGGTGCTGAGGCAGGTGACAAACCCTGAGAAAGGCACTTAAAGCCGGGATTTCCTTCCACCACTGGGGCAGGCCTGCACCGCCTCCGCTGGCCCTTCAGGGACCCCATCCGCCTGCCCGTCTCCCTGAAAGGGGCCAAAGTGGCTTGCAAATCAGGTCACATGGGGCACGTGCCTTGCGTGGAGCCACCGGGGCTGCGAGGACTCCATGTGCCCGCTCTGCCTACCGTGCCTGGGGTGGTCGGAGCTCCGGTTCTGTGGCTGGAAACGGCCGCCGGCACCGAAGCTCCCCAGGAGCACTTTCCAGAATCGCCCATGACGAGTGCGTGACAAGGAGAGCCCTGCACAGAGGCACAGACTTTGCCAAGGCTGTGTGTGTTGTCACCGGGTCCTGCAAGGCGCGGGGAGGCTGTCTATGAGGCATGTGGAGGTGGGGGAGGCCTGCAGGACGCCGCGCCGGCCCCGCAGCTGGGGAGCAGGCCTGCGGGGACGCCTGGGGACAGGGAGGTGGGAGGATATGGCCGTGTTTTCCCGTGACGCCTCATGAGAGGGCAGAGCCAAGGAAGCACCGGCCACCTGGGCAGAGGCCGGAGAGCCCGGGCACAGGCGGACGGTGGCCTGTTTGTCCTCAAAGCTGGACACTTCCTGTCACTACTTCTCAAGGACAGAACCCGTCCTGGCTACGGGACATGTTGAAGGGGCCACAGAGCAGGGCACGTACCAGACATGACAAGGAGTCAGAAAGCCGGGGAGTGCATGTGTGTGCATGTGTGTACGTGGTGCGTGCAACAGGCACATGGTAAACACAGGAGCCTTCATCCTCCTCGTCAGAAATGGCCGACAAGCCGTCTCAGGACTCGGAAGCTTCACTTGAGGGCCCGGGGACCGTCCATCTGAAATGCCGACGTCAGGGGAGGTGGCGGCCGCTGCCTGGTCCCGGTGGGAGGGTGGGCACGCGTGGGTTTGCAAAACTGCTTCTGGTCCTAAGGATGTGTGAAGCTGCCCGGAGGGCCCCCGAGGCCACAGCCGAGCTGGGACTGACCGGGTGACAGAGGTGAGACCAGGTCCTGGGGCCCGCGGGCCCGTCCTGCTTTCCTCGCAGACGTGGACGGAGCAGGTGGCGTCCACTCTGCCACATTCGGGTGCGAGTCCTCCCCGCCCCTGCGACTTCTCAGCAGGTTTGGAAATAAACCCGTCTTGCTCTACTACCCGTCGAGAGTCTTCTGACCCGGGAGGAGACTCTGCCTTTGGTTTAATTACACTTCTCTCCCCGAGTGGGTGTGTGCACACGTGTGTGTTACAGATGAAACAGGCCTCCCCGGTTCCCACCCACCCCTGGGCATTGCGGGGACAGGCGGGGGGGGGGCTCTGTCACCCTGGGAGCCTGGCCACAAAGATTATTCAGTGAACTCCCGAGGTCGCCCGCGCCAGGTGACGCATCACCTCCCTGCGCGTGCTCGTCCGCCGCGGGTGTCACCTCATCTTCGCTAGGTGCCGGTGTCCAGCGGTTTAAGGAAAGCAATTTCAGAACAGATGAGGGAAAACGATGGCCCTGATACGTGGCCCGACCTCATAAAAGGGAAGGGACCAGAGAAAACAGGAATAAAAACCTCTCTAAATAGTGATTGAATTCGCGGTGTGGTTTGCAGCCTAAGGTGGGGCTCGGGGAGAAGTTGCGATGGGTTCCAAAGTCGCACGGAGGCACCGAGGGACACAGGACAGACGCCCCGCACACCTCACACGACAGGCCGGCGCTGAGCCTGCAGAGACCGGGGTTGGAGGCACGGGCCGCCGGGAAGCTCCCGTCCGTGCTGAGCGTGCCACTGCGTCCCCACACGCAGTTCGTGTCACATTTCAGCGCTTCGCAGAGTGAAGGGCAGCCTCCCTGGGCTCCCCTCTGCCCTCGAGCTCACGTGGGTGACCCAGCCCTGGGTCTGGGCAGGGACTGCGTCCTCACGTGTCCACACGCGGGCTTCTGTGTCCTTCTCGCCTTCGTTTCTGCCGCAAACGCGCGTGGGCACAAGCCCCGGTGCGGGCCCCTCGGGGCCGTGGCTCTCTCAACGTTCTGTTCCTCTTGCCGCCAAGGACGCGGAAACTTTGGGGGGTGCCCCGCAAGTCTTCCCGTTGGCACGCAGACCTGCGACCGTCAGCCTCGTGGCTGCACAGAGGGGACGTTGCAGCCTTGTGCTTCGTGCACAAGAGTCAGTGCGTTTTCTCAGGGCCTCGCTGGCTTAGGGACGTGGGGTGACAGGCGAGGGTGGGCGTCATCCTCACACCTGTCAGGCACATCAGCGTGAGCCCACATCCGAAAGCCTGACTTTTTAAACCAGGTTGTCAGGACACGCTCCGTTATTCTGATTCTGACGGGGGAGGAGAGAGGTGGCAGGTGACAGCGAGGGATGGAGGGGACAGTGGAATGGGTGTGCCGTGACATTGTGTGTCGGGGGGACACAGCGCCGACACCCTGACACCTCGGGGGTTTCTCACCCGCGTCGTCTGCGAAGGGCCCCGGAGTGAGTGGCCTGCCGGAGGGGAGAGTCCTGCCTCGTTTGCTTTGCTGGGACAGGACCCCTGGGGGGGGGGAGACTCGGCTCCAGCCCCTGGCGGGTGTGGCCGTGGGAGGGCGGCAGAGGGGGAGGGCAGGGCGCCCCCCAGCCGGGGGCTGGAGATCCAAGCGGAAAGTGCGTGGAAAGGAAGAAAAATGAATAAACCTGAGGACTGGAAGGGAGAGAGGCCAGCGCCATTTCCGCGTGACTACACACCCGAAGAACTTTTAAAAGTCTACAGACAAACCGCGAGCAGTGAGTGGGTTCACCCAGGTCACTCGGATTCTGCTCGAGGGACAAAAATCAGTTGTGTTTTTCATGTTGGCAACAGACAATCAGAGAAGAAAAGTAAGAAAACAGTATCATTTGCCTTAACGCCCAAGGGCATTAAAGGTGTTTTGCAGAGGATGCAGCTCACAAAACACAGGACCACCTTCGCGGAAAAGTGCAAAACATGGAGGGAGTTAGTGACGGAAGCTGAGAAAGACTGAAATCGTCGGAGGAACACTCCAGGTTTGTGAACTGAGAGACCATCATGCAAACGCAAACTGTCTCCTAAATTTATCCACGGTCGAACCCAAGCTCTCAAAACCCCGGCACCGTTGTCCTGTGGAGACCAAGCAGTTCCTCCTAAAATCCGCGTGGAAATGCCAAGAGCCCGGGGCAGCCAGGAACTGGCAGGAGGGGGCCTGCAGGGTTCCCCGGGCACCCCACTCTGACGACGCACCGAAGGACCCCCGCCTGACGCAGTTCCTCACGGTGGGGACTCACCCCGGGACGGGACTGCGGGAAAGCGGCGTGCACAGACGGGGGCATGTTTTTCTGGGCCTCCCCACGGAGGGTCACCGAGGGGGCTCCTCCCCAGCTGAGATGTCCCATCTGGGGCCTGGAGCCTTGGGCCCCTGTGGTCTGACCCCAGCCCCGGTGCCTGGCACACACTCCTAAACCCTCGGAAGGTGGGCTGAGCAGGCTGTCTACTGTGTGCTGAGGACGGGAAGTTGGGGGCCCCTCCGTAGCTTCGGGGTGCGAGCTGGTCACCAATCAGCTCAAGGCCTCCTCAGAGGGGTGGGGTGTTCAGCCTCCGGGGAAGGGAGGAGGGTCGGACCTGAAGCTGAAGCACCAGTGGCCCCTGACGTGGCTCAGGGTGCCCCTGGGCTGGGACGCTGGAGGGGCCGGGGGCGGAGCTCCAGGGCGGGCGCCAGCTCTGGGCGCCCCCCGAGTCTCCCTGTGCGTCTCTCCACCTGGCCGCCCCGGACTCGCGCCCTCGCAGTTCATGGGGGACGGCGAGGAATGCGTGTCCCTGAGCTCTGGGGGGTGTTTTGGTGACTCACTGGGCGTGATCACGGGTCACGGGGACCCCGATTGGCAGCTGGCTGCTCTGAGCTTAGGGGGACCGTGGCCTTGTGACCGCTGCCTGCAGTGGGGGCCGTCCTGGGGGACGGAGCCCTTACCTCTGGGTGTGAGTGGCAGAAGTGAGAGGGGTTCATTATTGGACACCCGGGGGGGGGGTCCCCACACACATGTGGTGTCAGAGGCATCGGCAGCGGAGACGCAGGCGAGGCCACATCACGCGTCTTCCTGTTGACGTCACACAACCCATCACGACCCAGCGCAGACGTTCCAGACGGTGAGCCCATGGCACAGGACAGGCGTCACTGCGCGGCCGCGAAGGCGAGCCAGAGCCGAGGCCCGTGGTGTCGATTCCCCGCTCACAGGGGGGCCCGTCCTGCCAGACGTGGGACTGGAGGGGCAGCGGGGGTCAGCCCCCCAGGGTGGGGTCCTGCAGCCACTGAGATCGACGACCACAGAGGCCGGGGGTGGGGGCCCCTGGGCAGACCGGCTCCGCCACCCTCCCCAGAGCCCTGCAGCGCGGCGGGAACAGGCGATGCAGCGTCCCCGGAATATTCCCGTGGGAGAGTAAGTGCCACCGCATGGCATAAACAAAAGTCAGTTGCGAAGGAACACAGCAGGAAAAAATAGAATGTGCTCGTGGACTCACTAGGCAACCACCGGGAGCCAGGATGCGCGGCCGGAGCTGTTTGGAAAGCCACCGGCTGCAGAGCCAGGAGCAGCCGCCCGGGGGCACCTGCACACGAGGGAGGAGGCCCCACGGGCGGCCAGGATGCTGGCTGCACAGATGCCCCGCGAAACCCTCGCCTCCAGAGTCTCTGTGTTGAGAGTTATAAACCGACGAGTAGCAGTGAGTGACTGAATAGCACACGGGCCCTCCGAGGGAGCATGGACACCCACAGAGGCGGCAGGCGGAGGCCCTCCCGAGACACCACTGCGCACACGCGTGAGCGAGTGGGAACAGCGCTGCGTGCCTCTTTCCCTCACCACTCCCGAGTGTCTCCCCACAGCCAGGCCCGCCCGGGGCACTGCACACCCCCCGGAGGGGAGAGAGGCAGCCTCCCTCCCCCAGGCACCGAATGAGCCCCGGAGAAGCCCCAGACCCCCGCCCCCAGGGCGCGTCCCAGGCATCTGCCCTTGACGTGAGACAGGACACGTTCCCATCAGCTCCGGGTGCTCTGGACAGGTGAGCCGGCGCACCACAGCGCGCCCGGCCCCATTCGAGAGGGAGGGGCTCTGTGCTCAAGGAGCTGCCCTTCGCCCGTGGAAGGCACGGAGCCCACGCAGAGATGCGCGCCAGGATGGAGGAACCCCAGGGCCGCGCGCAGACGTCCCACGGGGAGGGGCTCCCACGACCCCCTCCCCCATCGCCAGCCGGAAGAGCTGGGGCGGCTGAGTGCCGCGTGCCACCTGCTGTTTAAAATTGTCATTCGGGGAAGCAGGCGTGCTTTTCCCCGTGGCCCCCGCTCAGTGCCACCAGACGCACTGATGTCACCCACGCAACAGCGTCAGGAGACTTCGGAAGGCGGCAAGGAAAAGGCAGACTGGCCAGGCGCCCCGGGAGCCAGGAAGGACGCGTGGGGGAGTTCCCTGGGTTTCCTTCGCTCTGGTGTACCCCAGGCCAGAGACACCAGCCGGAGCAGCAAGAGGTCCCCCCAGAATTCGCGTCCTTTAGCCGAAGGACCAGGGAGGGCCCCTCACAGGGCTGGTCCAGCATGTGAGAGTCGACCCCTGTGCGGGTGGCGTCCAGTCCCCCCCACGTCACCGACGTGCCCTCGCTGACCCTGGAGCAGGGGTTTGGTCCAGGCTGACGGGGGCGTCGCCTCCTCCTGCCGCCTTCACGGCTTGGTCTCGGGGTCATGCCAGCTTCCTGGGCCGGGCTGCTGTTTTCTTCCTTTGTGTGGGGGAGGCGGTGCAGACCCCGCAGGCACAATTCCCCCCGGAATCATCCAGGCCCTGAGCTTTCGTTTTGGGGTGTTTTAAAATTAGGAACTAAGGTCCCTACTGGCTGCGCCGTTCCTCAGGGAACGGCCCGGCGTGTCTGCGCCGTGAGGGTTGCATGCGGAGCGTGCGCGCCGCCTTCCCTCGCCGGCGTCTGCGTGTTCGTGTCCACAGGTCTGCGCCGAGGCCCCTCGTCCACCTGCCGCTGCGGGCGATTCCTTTTCCCCGGGTCCGACCCGCCTCGCCAGAGCTTTGACACACCTGTCGTCCTTGTAAGAAGCAGTCCCCCGTTCCACTGACTTTCTCTAGTGTTTTCTGTTTCACTGATTTCTCCTTTTCCCTCGATTATGTCATCCCTCTGCTCGTGTTGGGATCAGTTTGCCGTTTTCAGAGCCTTGAATAGGAAACGAAAGGCGTGCAGATGAGAGAACCAGTGAGTGCTGTGCCTCTCGGGGTGGATCCGTCTGGGGAAGTGCCGGGCGCGTGCAAGACAAACGAGCAAAATAAACCGACCCCCTGGAAGGAGAACGGATCGGGGTTGGTGAGTCAGGGAGACCAGGCGCACACGTTGGGTCCACAGCCTTTCTCTGTGGGTGCAGCGGGCACGTGGAGACCGAGAAGAAGATTTCAGCCCCCCCTGGACGAAACAGCTGTGACTCTGAGTCAAACGCACAGCGCTCGCGCCGGAAACCACCGCACGGCGATGCCAGACATCGGGGCGGGCCTGAGGAAACCGGGGGACACGCCGTGTTCACGGGCTGGCCGCGGCAACCCAGCCAGCGGCCGATTCTCCCCAGACTGACACCCGGGATTAAGGCAATGCCTACCAAAGTCCCAGCCAGCTTTGCTAAATAGCTGTGGGCAAGGTTATTGTAAAATTGGCGAGGAGAAGCGGGGGCGCTAAAATAACTAAAAGCAATCTTGAAACGGAGGAATTAAGTGGCAGCAATGACACTCCCCTATTTCAAGGCCAGAGCCAGTCACCAAGGCAGTGTGGCATTGGCTGACGGACAGACGCGCAGGCCAGTGGGACAGACGGGACGACCTGGGAGGAGCCCCCCACGAATGCGCCCAACTCGCGTGGACAGAGGTGCGGAGCCACGCAGTAGGCAGCGGGGGAGTCAGCCTTCGGAGCAGACGTGCCGGGGCAAAGGCACCTCTGTGCAGAGACACGGCCTCCAACCTAAATTGCAGTCTGCGCAAAATCGACTCAAAGCGCACCATAGATTAGATATAAAATGTAAAAACATAAAACCTCTGGAAAAAGGAGGAGAAAGTCTTTGGAACCGAGAGCGGGAGGCCGAGGGCCCTGTGATGGACGGCACTGGCGCCCCGTGAAGGGGGGGCCGCAGAGCAGACTCGTCCAGACGAAGCCTGTCGCCCCGCAAAGCGCCCTGTCGGAGGGCGCACGGGCCAGCGGGCGCGTCCCGCCCAGGGCCCGGCTCCACCGCCCGCCCCGGGCGTGTGCGGTCACGCAAGTTACGGAAACAAAGCCCCCTCCCCCGGGTCTTTTTGGGGGCTCCTCTTCGCCCGCTGCCCCCGCGCGTTAGGAGCGGGGCTCCGGACGCCCGAGTTTGGTGAACAGGAATATCTATCTGTTCAAAGGCTACTCAGGTTCAGAGTCACGGCGGAAGGTCGCCGTTAAATCCCAAAGCGCCTTTAAAACACGCGCCCACCCACGCGCGGCCCTGCCTCCCCCGCGCGCGCGCCAGGCCAGGCGGGGGCACCGAACCTCAGGAAAGGAGCAGAAGTCCGTAGCGCGGCGAGGCTCCCGTTCTTAATCCCGACCGCACGCACCCTCGGGGAGCCGGGACCGCTCTGCGCCCTTCGCACCCCCGCAGCGGGCTCCGCGCGGCCGCTGCGCCCTGCTTTCCCGCTTCCGACGCGGCGCGGTCGGGGGGCCCCTCTCCGCCCCCAAACCGCGGGGTCGAGCCCCAGCAGGGCCGCCGTGCGCGGGTCTGAACGCCGCGCAGACCCTCCCCCAACCCCACTTCCGGCCCCTCCCACAACCGGCCGCGCCCGCCCGTGGCCCGGTTTCCGCCTCCCCGCGGCCCGGTCGGTCGGGTGGGCGGGGCCCCCGGCGTGGCGCGCAGGCGCCGTGTAACCGGGCGGCCGGCTGCTGTTGCCCATCTGCAGAACGACCTCCATCCCTGTGCGGCTGCTCCTCCCGGCCCCCCAGTTAGGCTCGTGGCGGGCCCTGGGCCTCTCAGCCTCCACCCCATTACACACACACACACGTGCACACAGAGACGCACATGCACACACCTGTGCACAGTCCCTAGTCACGGCCCACTGGGCCCTGAGCTGGGTCCAGGGGCCTCAACACCACCAGCTGGGAAGTGGAGCCCACCGGCGGGAGAGCAGGCTGGATGGGGGACAGCGCTGGGTGGGCAAGACAGACGTCTGGGCTTTAAGTGGCGGAAGGGCCAGGCCCTGAGACAGCGCCCGCTTGCCTCACGCAGCCCCGTCCCTGTCCGCAGGCCCCACCCTCCCCCCACCCCGCGCCCCACTGGCTCCATCTCAGGCCCTGGGACGACCTCACTGCCGGCTGGATCCCGTCCAGCCTGCGGTTGCCCTGGGCCAGGTCTCAGCCTGTTTGCTGCTCTCCCCTCAGGCCCTGCCCAACTAGTCTCTTTGGCGACTAAGGACACCGGTGTCCCTCGCAGGCGTGGTGCGTGGGGACACGCCTCAGTAACAGGGCGGAGGACCACGGAGCGCGGAGACCCCGGGCATGTGGCCTGTGTCTGAAGAATGAGAAGGGAAGAGCCAGGAGCCCCGCTCTCCTACACCGCGGGACAGGGTCACAAGAGTCAAGTGACTCTGAGAGCCTCGGATCAGGGACAACGGACCTGGTGGCAGAGGTGTTTCCTGCGGCCAGGGAGGCCCCGGAAACAGCGGGGCACCCTTTGGCTCCTCCATAGGAGAAGCACGTTCTAATCGTCTGTGGCACAGGGGACAGCGTCCTGCCCCCGACTGACGGGCCCCAGGCGGATCTGAATCGGAGGGACTAGTTCTCCGTCCGGGGGATTAAGAAAGTCCCAGCTCATCACCCGCCAGAAAGCAGCCCATGTGGCCCTGGCAGCGGCTGGCTTTGCTCAAATCCCTCCGTGATGGCACTTTGCTCCTGCGGCCGCCCCAGCCTCAGGCACGGGAGGAGCCGATCGAACGAGCCACTTGGAGGCGTCTCCGTGAATCCTCATTTCTGCCTCTGCTTTTTCAAGGCTGAGACTCGGACTCTGCCTTTATTAGGGCGTCTCGGCTGAGGTGGGCGGCTTCAAGGTCAGGCGAGCCTGCACCCCCCCCCCCACGATGCCCCCCTCTCCCTGGGAGCCAATCTCGGGGCCTCCCGTCCCCAGCTGCGCGTCTCTCAAGCATGAACTATCAAATTATTGTCCATTCCGGCGATTTTCTCACAGACAATGGAAAACCTTCGGTCGCGTCACGTGGGGCTTTCATCCACTTTCTGACTTATTCAGAGATAACAAGGAAAGTCCGCGGCAGCCGCACAGTCGCCCCGGGGGTTTGTGGAGTCTTTGTGCCGGTTTGAACCGGAGTCAC
>PVJI01026816.1:0-18493 GCA_004026765.1 Micronycteris hirsuta | reverse complement strand
ATTCAGGCAGTAACCAGAGGGGAAGGGGAAGGGGAGAAGGGGGACAAGGGTATTCAGGAACTGCAATGAAGGACACATGGACAAAACCAAGGGGGAGGGGGGAAGCAAGGGAGGGAGGTGGGTTTGACTGGGGTGGGGTGGGGGGAGGGTAAATGCGGACAACTGTAATTGAACAACAATAAAATAATTTTAAAAAAAATTTAATCTTTATTGTACTTTTTCCAATTACCATTTAGTCCCTTTATACACCCTTCACCTAGCAATCACCACACTGTTGTCCATGTCCATGAGTCCTTTTTCCTTTTTGCTCAATCCCTCCACCTCCTCACCTTCCCCCCTACTAGACTTTGATCATTTGAATGCCTCATTATTGCCATTTGGCCTGTGCAAGTCCCAATCTTCTTCTAGAAATTAACCAAAACATTTTTAATACTATTTTTTAAAGATTTTATTTATTTTTAGAGAGAGGGGAAGGGACAGAGAAAGAGAAGGAGAGAAACATCAATGTGTGGTTGCCTCTCCCACGACTCCTACTGGGGACCTGGCCTGCAACCCAGGCAAGTGCTCTGACTGGGAATCGAATCAACGACCTTTTGGTTTGCAGGCCCACACTCGATCCACTGAGCCACACCAACCAGGGCAAAACATTTTTTTAATAAAATGTTATCCTACTTCTGGGAATATATCGAAGGAACCTAAAACATTAATTTGGAAGAACATAAGCACCCCTATGCTCACTGCAGCGTTATTTACCATTGCCAAGGTTGGAAGCAGCCCAGGTGTCCATCAGTAGAGAGGTAGATAAAATACCTATAGTACATTTACAAAATGGAATTCTACTCAGCTGTAAAAAAGAAGAAAATTTTACCCTTTCAACAGTATGGATGGACCTGTTGAACATTATGCTAAGTGAAATAAGCCAGTCAGAGAAAGACAAATACCATGTGACTTCACTCCTATGTGGAATCTAATGAACAAACTGAACTAAGAGCAAAACAGAGACAGACTCATAGACAGAGAGCAGGATGACAGCAGGGAAGGGGGAAGTTAGGGGATGGAGGGGTGGAGCAAAAAGGGAAAAGGATTCACGGACATGGACAACAGTGTGGTGACTGCAGGGGGCGGGGGAGTATAGGTGACTAAATGGTAATGCAAAAAAATACAATAAAGATTACATTAAAAAGAAAATGAAAGAAAAGACTGAGAAAAAACATTAAATTATTCTTATAATGAGAAATGGTACTGGATATTGTTCAGAGGCTCAGACTTTGGGATTCCCTACAAACCTGGATTCATATTCCAGCTCTGAAACTAATTTAGCTTTGCAACTTTAAGCAAATTAGAAAACCCCTCTAGGTTTGCTTCCTAAACTATAAAATGTAGGTAACATTAGAACCTGCATTAAATAGCAGTTGAGAGGATTAAATAATGCAAATAAAGCCCATAATGTCCTAGACAGGACATAGCAAGAACTCAGTCATGTTAGCTATATTATATTGTTATTATTATCATGATTGTTAACATTCTAATTTCACAATTATACATTAAAAATGGAAATAGCCAATTATTGTGATATTCTAAGATATCTATAATATTTGATATGGTATTGACATATCCTAAAATTTAGAACAAATGAAAATCAATTCAACCTCAAGGAAGACAAAAAGTAAACTCATCAAGATGATCTAATGATAATGGGACTATTTCAAGTCATAAGTAAAAGGATAATAACAATATGTGCGATTTTAAAAAACAAAAAAGTGGCAAATTAAAATTAAGAAGCATATTTATCTATAGTGCATTCATTTTTAGTATGCAAGGTATCATGTACTACAAGACACACACATGCAAATATCACACACAAACTTAGAAGATGACTCCTCAGTTGGGCATTGTCATAAACAAGAATGCCCACTGTGTCTAGGCAAATGTTGCTGCATTCTTTTTTTTATGTGTGTGTGTGTGTGTGTGTGTGTGTTAAGTACTTTGTTTCTTTCATTTTAAAAAAATCACCTGTAAAGCAGGTACTATTTGCTCCCAATTAACAGACGAGAAAACTACTCATTAAGATGAAATAACTTGTCCAGTGCCATATTGTCTTGTGGCGATAGAGCCACTAAGTCACATGACTTCAGAGAGCTTGATCAGTCAACCATCCCCAGTACATTTGTTAAAATTTTTATTTATTGATTTTAGACAGACAGGAAGAGGGAGAGAAAGAAAGAGAGAGAAACATCAATTTTGTTGTTCTACTTATTTATGCATTCACTGGTTGATTCTTGTATGTGCCCTGACAGAGAATCAAACCCACAACCTTGGTGTATAGGGACAACGTTCCAAACAACTGAGCTACCCAGCCAGGGCCTAGTACATTTTTCCTGACCCTCATAGACCTCCACCCACCACCACCACACTTCAAAGTGCTTCACTAAGCTACCAAATTTATCTTTGCATTTAGTTCACTGAATTCTAATTGTGTGGACCTGTGTGTCTCCCTAAAAGACATGAGCTCCTTGTTGTAGGGAGCATGTCTTTCAAATCTGCATACATGAAAGAAAAACATTAAGTGACACACAAAAAAAGTAAATGACTATTACCACTGGTCCCAAAATATATCTATTGCCCTAGCTTGGCACACTCTCTAAACTACAGTTACTCCTACACCTACCAGGGAGCTAGGTACTAAATTTCAGCCTCCTACTCACCCTCTCAGCTGAGGGTCCTGGTACAATTATGAGTTCTCTTTCTGAACAGATTTTTAACTATCCTATAAGGTCAATAATATAAATTACCTCAAAATCTCTTGGGAAGTAAATGTGGGTTTTATTTTTAAAAAGAATGCATGTGTATGTGACAATTTAGTAAAATCTGAGGAAAGAAAAGTTTTAAAGCTGAAAAGATCCATGAGGGCAGCTGGTTTACTTCTTCCTTTCTGCAGATGAAAGAAGTAAGGTCTATACCAAACTTGAAAACTGGTCCCTGAATATGTTTTGTGTTTGGCCCACATGATTTTTTTCTTGATGATTCTATTGTTCTTTCTGAGTAAAGGCTCACATACATTAATTACAATGAGTTTAGAATTACAAAAACAGAAAAGTGTTGTTGTATTCTAACTTTCACAAATCTTAACCCTGAGTCCGGCATTTCATTGAAGTATAGGTTGCTGGTTACATGGCAAGTTTAGCTTGAGATTTTTGATCATGTAATATCTAATGAGGAAAACCAAGGAGAAACACAGTTAAACAGTAAAGTTATGGATTTTTTCCACTTATATTGTTTCAAGTGCCACAGAAAATCAGCAAATCCACGACACACTAGGCAGTAAGGCAGTATGTGTGAGGCAGGCAGCCAGAGACAGACAACAGAATCCAGAGCCAGAGACAGGAATGGGTGGAGGGCAGGTCATGAGCAGATCAGGCAGCTTCTTAGGAGCAAGTGTGAGCATGACCAGGATAAGTAGTGAGTCGTAGCCAAATAGGCAAATTGGAAGCTCTACAGGGTCAAGAAAGTAGTCTACTTTAGGATCCTGAGGATAAGAGTGGGGAGAGCAGAGGCAGGGGAAGAGGAAGACTAAAGGGTGAAGGGATAGGGAGAGATGCTGAAAGCCAAAGGCAGAACAGGAACAAATTACAAATGGAGAATGCAGTTACATTGCATCAGAATCAAGTGGACTTTGGCAGCTAAGGCAGGTCACTGTTCCAGCTTCAGCTGTTCTCCTTCCCCTCCTGCCACGTGAATCTGGCCTGGGGGCTTGCAGCGGAGGCAATGGAAACAGCTGGCTAAGTAATGAATGTGGGGATGACAAGCTGAAACAGTTTCTGCAAAGAAAAAGTATGTTTTGCTTATAAAGGAAATTAGAAATGTGCTAAAGGAGGTATTTGAATATGAATGAGGTATTTGGGTCTTTCAATAACCAAATGAAAATAATTCAATAGCGAGAATGCCTACACTTGAAAAGATTTAACCGAACACAAGCACGCACTTTGGTAAATGAGTTAATGAACCATATAGCTAAGCGTGCATGGCATTTTCGATTCATGCCTCAATCTAGAAGCCTCCCAATCATCTCCCACTCTTTTTAAAGGGCAGAGAGCTGTTTAACAACCCTTCAGTGTTCCAGGCAGCAAACAGGCTCTCACTATTAATGGCAAAGCTGCCAGAAACCAGACATACCTGGAAACAGATGAAAGGTTTCATTTGTTTACCTTCAACGTTACACTAGTTCCCACTCAGGATCTCTGAGCACATTACTGGAAATTTTTAAAACACAGTTACTGGTGTGAAGAGGTTTCTGAAAACATACAAAGCACACATTCAACAGGAAAGTTCACCTGAAAATCCTGTGGGGGCAAAACTGGATTGGAACATCACAGCATGCCTATTGTTTTGTTTTGTTTTGTTTTGTTTTGTTTTGTTTTGTTTTACAAAGACCAAAACAAGTTCAAAGATTCAGAAATTTTCCTGAAAATGATAAAAAACATTATGTCAAATGAGGTTTCAACTTATGTGCCAAATCCAGCTGATTGGCAGTTGCTTCTTGAAGCCCCATATACCTGATCAACTTAGTGATGTCTGCCACAGCCTAGAAGGGAAGGAGTAGATACTTAGCATCATTTACAATTCTGTCATGCTTTGAGTCCTAGCCCATCTGGGCATACTACTTTCTTCCCTAGAGGTGCAAACTGGCAGCTTGTGGGCTGGGTTCACACTGAAGATATGCTTTGGCCCTCACAGTATTTTTTTTAATTAGTTGCCAATTTTGAAGATGGGAGATTTCACATTAAAATAAAAATTGAAAGTTTCTCTTAAAAATGAAAATGTCTAGCAATTTAGGCCTGTCTATCCAAATGGCTGCTGTCATCTGGAGCTGAGTAGGGCTTGCCCCCTTTAGATGAGATGTTATCTCTCAGATTTGCCTTCTTTCACTCATTTACATTGCCTGTCTGGCCTCTGTAGGATATGCATTTGTGACTCCTTACTCTATGCTTCCGTACTACTGTTACTTAGACTCCTCAAAGTTAATGAAGACTTTGAGGGTCACCGTTCCCTTTTCTACTTCAATTCTGTCATTAACCAGAATGACTTTAATCCCTTTGCTTCACAGTTGCTGGGCTTGTTCAGCTCCCATAAGTCTTAATTCCATTTTGCCAACCTACTGTTGAGCAACAGAAATGTTCTACCTTCAAAAATTTTCAATTCTAATACCCTAGTTCTTTGTTTTGGTGTTTTGTTAATAACCTCATATCAGTAAAGATGTTTCTAACTTTATTACCAACAAATCTACCATTCCTTCTCAACCAGATGTTTATGATACCTTTACCCTTTCCATATTTTCCAAATCTATCAGATTTTTCTGGATCTATTTTGTTCCCATGGCCCATTATGCCACTTCCTTGCTAGCAATCATTTTTATTTCTTTTGTTCCTTTGTCCTCTTACACTTGGTCACCAAACCCCACCCCTGGATCAGTACAATCACTCAATTTCTCCAGGGTGATTAACACTGCTGGATAAAATCACACTACAATTGCATGATCTCCAGTATCAATGAACATTAAATTCCTAAATATCACCCTCTCCTCTTCCCCTCCATGGCTACTTCAAAGAGTTGCTACTCTCTTCAAACTATATAGTCTACTTCCTCTCACCTCACTTTCAGAGGCAACTTTGCTTTCTACTCTGAGAAAATCAAGGCTGTCAGATGAGACAGGTTCCTCAGCTTGCTCCTCTACCACCTACAGACTTACTTAAATTTCCATGCATTCCGACCTAATGTCTCAGTGGGAAAACTGTTGCTCCTCCATTTCAGCTTAATTCTTCCCACTTGACTGCCCACCCCCTTGACATTAGCCTGCCTTCCTATACTTGAGCCCTGAATTTATTTGACCTTCCTATTCTTGAGCCCTGAATTTATTTTTATTTTATACTCTTTCTCTTTAATATACTCTTATTATCTTTAATAATCCTCTGTGTCTACTTATTCTTTTCTCTCAAAATAGAAACATGCTCAACTACCTTCCAACTAAAAATAATTCTGCCTCAACCTCAAGTACCCTAACTGGTTGCAATCTTATTTTACTGACACTCTTTAACCACCAAATTTTTTGAAGAACAGACACTACTTTCTGGCCTTCGGTTTACTACTCCATCTATGATTTTTGGTTTATATCATCACAGCTTTGCTGAAACTGTTTTAAAGGTCACCAACAACTTCCAAATTCAGTAAGAAATTTTTGCCCTTACCTTGTTTGATATCATAAGGGTACAGAATGAGTTACCCCAACATGTGCCTCTGTTGTATACAGATTATTTTGAGCTAAAGGCAACAGAGACCCTGCAGGCTCAAAAGAAACTTCTGTATGTGGAAAAGTGGGTTCCTATACATATGTATGTTATTAAATTTGGTTATTTTCTCTTATTAATCTGTCTGACATAAATTTAGTTGTTAGACCAACTGAAAGAATTTAGGAGGGGGGAGGAAAGTTTCTTACTCCCTAAAATGTCTGCAACAATTTGCCTAGTGTTGAATGTTCCCTCTGCCTTAAACCTCTCTTCCTTTGGCAACCATGGTTTTGCTCCTACCTTTGTGGTCGTGTCCTTTAACACTTCTAAAAGCACTACCTTTGTTCATCAACTATGTTGTCATTATCCAGGACTCCAATCTCAGCTCTATGCTCTCCTCATATTATACACTTTTATTTTGATCCCATGCACTTACACAAAACTTCAACTATTATCTATAGGCTATAGCATCCAACCCAGGCCTCTCTCTCAAGCTCACAACCCACATATCCAAGTATGTCCTGGCTATCTACATTTGCGCAATCTAAAGGCACTACAAATTCTACATGTCTGAAACTGAACTCCTTTCTCTCCAATTCTAATTTCCCACTCCATTAATGACATCAGTACCTACCCAGTCTCTCAAGCCAGAAATTGATAAGTCATTCTAAGGTCCATCCCTCTCTTTCTTGCCCAAGTTCCATAATTCCAGATCTGAAAGTGAATAGTGCAAAGGAGAAACAGTGGAGATACCACCTTGGCAATAAGAGAAACAAAATCAGCCTGTAAGACCTAATTTTAGTTTGGCCCTGGAAAATCCATTCTCTCATAGCATTCCAACTTGAAATTTCTGAAACGCAGATCTGAATATATCACTTTTTTATTTTTTAATATTTTATTTATTTATTTTTAGACAGAAGAGAAGGGAAGGAGAAAGAGGGGGAGAGAAACATCAATGTGTGGTTGCCTCTCACGTGGCCCCCACTGGGGACCTGGCCTGCAATCCAGGCATGTGCCCTGACCAGGAATCGAACTGGCAACCCTTTGGTTTGCAGCCCGCACTCAATCCACTGAGCTACACCAGCCAGGGCTGAATATATCACTTTTTTAAAATAACTTTCCATAGATTTAGGAATAAAAGCAAAGCACCAATTTAGAACACAGGCCCTTCTCAATCCTTACCAACCTTCATTCCCTGCCTCTCCTCCATGTGCATTCTATACACCAGCCATACTGAACTGCTTGCATTTTCCTGAATGTACTGCACAGTTTCATATCTGTACTTTGATTCATGCTGTTCCCTTGGCCTAGAATTAGTCTACATTTCTAGTTATTTTTTCTGTCTGTTTGGCTAACTCTTAACCTTTCTTTGAAGACTTAAATGTAAGTTCCTCCAGGAAGTTTTCTCTGACTCTTGAAGGGGAGCAGAATTTGCTACCCCAAAATATGTCTCTTTGGCATAAGGATTAATTTAAGCTGATTATTTTTAAGAAACAGCAGACCTAACAAAAGCTCTGGAAACTGAGTGAAGTTATTCTTTTCTAAGAGACAATTACATGTATAAGAGAAATCTTCATTTATAAGGGTGTCTCCCCCTCTGTGTCATGAAGGAAAGGATGACTACACTTCTGGTAAAGATGGAGGCATAGGTAGACACACTTCACATCTTCGTGCAACCACAAAAAGGAATTACAACTAAATCTCCAAACAAATAACACCCAGAACAGTCAGAAAATAAAACTGTATGGAAATCCAACAACCAAGGATTTAAAGAAGCCACATTCATCCAGACAGGTAGGAGGGGCAGAGATGTGGAGAAGGGGTGGAGAGGCAAGGAGACATAGTGTGGCACAGAGAGGTGGGGTGGCAGCAGAATGGGCACAAGCAGTTCCACAGTCACAAGTGGTAGATAAAATTCAGGAGGTATACCTTGGGAACAAGAGATCCCAGCACAAGACCAGACTGCACAGCCCAGGGTTCCAGCACCAGGAAGATAAATCCCCATAACTTCTGGCTATAAAAATCAGTGGGGGTGGGGGCGGTGGAAGAAATTGTCTGATTTTCAGAAAACTTTGCCTAAAGGGCCCACACAGTCTTAAAACGTATACAAACCCACCCACTCTAGGATTCAGCACCAGGGCAAGAGCCATAAGGGTGTCACTCACATACAGGGAGTGGGTAAAGTGACTGGCAATTGCTGGGAAAACCCCCATAAGCCAGACAGTGGCACTGTCCCCTCTCTGAGCCCTCCCTCCACACAGAGCTACAAAGCAGGTGGCTTGTGAAGTGGGTTGCCCCACACTGGCAATTACTTAAGGCTCCTCCCCATGTGACTTACAGGTGCCTTTTAAAGAGAGTCAAAGCAGCTCTACCTAGTATACAGAAACAAACACAGGGAGTCTGCCAAATTGAGGAGACAAAGAAATATGGCCCAAATGAAACAACAGAACAAAACCCCAGAAAAAAAACTAAATGAAATGGAGACAACCAACTTATCAGATACAGATTTCAAAACATCGGTGATCAGGATGCTCAAAGAACCTATTGAGTATGGGAACAAAATAAAGGAAGAAATGAAGGTTACACTAAGTGAAATAAAGAAAAATCCACAGGGAACCAACAGAGAAGGGAAGGAAGCCAGGATTCAAATCAAGGATTTGGAACATAAAGAAGAACCAAACACTAAATCAGAACAAGAAGAAGAAACAAGAATTTAAAAAAAAACAAGGATAGTGTAAGAAGACTCTGGGACATCTCCAAACATGCCAACACCCAAACACAGGGATGCCAGAAGGAGAAGAGGAAGAGCAAGAAATTGAAAACTTATTTGAAAAAAGAATGAAGGAAAACTTCCCTAATTTGGCAAAGGAAATAGACATATAAGTCCAGGAAGCACAGAGAGTCCAAACAAGTGGGACCCAAAGATGACCACACCAAGACACATCATAATTAAAATGCCTAAGGTAAAATATAAAGAGAGAATCTTAAAAGCATCAAGAGAAAAGCAGAGAGTTATCTACAAAGAAGCACTCACGAGACTATCAGCTGGTTTCTCAAAAGAAACTTTGGAGGCAAGAAGGGACTGGCAAGAAGTATTCAAAGTGATGAAAAACAAGGACCTACAACCTACATTACTCTATTCAGCAAAGTTATCATTCAGAAAGGAAGGTCAGATAAAGTGCTTCTGAGACAAGGAAAAGCTAAAGGAGTTCATCATCACCAAGCCATTATTACACGAAATGTTAAAGGGACTTAAGAAAAAAATATTTGTTGCCTGTTTAGGAACATTAAAAAGGCAAGAAATTCACAACTACTAAAAACTGAATTTAAAACAACCTAACTAAGCAAACAACCAGAACAGGAACAGAATCATAGATATAGAGACCATTTGGAGGGTTATCACTTGGGAAGGGCAAGGGAGAGAATAGGGGAAAAGGTGCAGGGATTAAGAAGTACAAATTGGTAGGTACAAAATAGATAGGGGGACGCTAAGAATAGTATAGGAAATGGAGAAGCCAAAGAACTTATATGCATGACCCATGGGCATGAACTAAGGGAGGAGTTTGCTGGAGGGAAGGGGGATGCCAGGCAGAGGGGGACACAGGGAGAAATGTGGGACAACTCTAATAACATAATCAATAAGATATACTAAAAATAAAATAAAATGAAAAAGCACATAAAAAATTAATTCTCCCTGGCTGGTGTAGCTCAGTAAATTGAGCACTGGACTGCGAACCAAAGGGTCACTGGATCAATTCTCAGTCAGGGCACATGTCTGGGTTGTGGACCAGGTCCCCAGTAGGGAGCTCATGAAAGGCAACCACACACTGATCTTTCTCTCCCTCTCTTTCTCCTTCCCTTTCCTTCTCTCTAAAAATAAAAAAATAAAATCTTTTTAAAAAATTAATTTGCATACCACAAAGACACATCTTGTGGGATAGTTCTGAATCCCTATGGAGGATTTCATTTGTTCTGTATTCTTGCCAACACTTGGCACTTTGCGTTCTTTTGCAATGTACCCATTCTGATGGATGTAGTTGAATCTTACTGTGGTTTTATTTTTTATTTCCCTGATGACTGCTGAAGGTGAGCACCTTTTTAATGACAGAAGAGTAATTTTAAAGGGGAATCATAAGGGGACTTAGTGGTAAGGGAAAAAAATAAAGATTTTTTTTAAAAAAGGGAATTATGGACTTCCGGCCAAGATGGAGGCGTAGGTGGACGCACTGTTCCTCCTTGCACAACCAAAAGAGGAAAAAAAGCAATTTAGAGGGCAAGGGCAGCCAGATCTGACAGAAAACTGAACTGAGTGAAAGTCCGACAACCAAGGAGTTAAAGAAGACATGTTCATTCAGACCAGTAGGCAGGGCGGAGCCGGGTGGAGGGCGCTCGGTGAAACGCGGTTTGTGGAGCGGTGCCGGTAGTGCTCCAGCCACCTGAAGCGGCCCGTGGTGGGCGTGCCTGGCGAAAGCATGGCGGGCACACTCTGTGAGACCAGGGCTGAGACTGGTGGACTGGGCAGTCCCTCATTAGCGCGCGGATAGACCAGGAAGAAAAGCTGGAGGGCGGAACAGACTGCTTGGCCCACCAACGCAGGGAAATAAAGCCTCAAACCACCGATTGAGGACACCTGTAGGGGTTGAGGCTGTGGAAGGAGGAACCCCAAGCCTCACAGGAGAGTTTGTTGGGGAGGCCCACGGGAACTCGGAACTGTGCAGGCTCGCCCACTCACCCCAGAGCCAGCAAGGAGGGGATAAACTTGCTTGTGGGCAGCTGGAGAGGTGCAGAGAACGGACCAAGCGCCATTGTTCTCTCAGGCCCCGCCACCACACACAGCGTCACAATACAACGAAGTGGGTTATCCTGTCCCCACAGAGAGCTTCACAACACAACGACGTGGGTTACCCTGCCCCCACAGATAGCATCACAACAGAGCAACGTGGGTTTCCCTGCCCTGGTGAACACCTAAAGCTCCGCCCCTTAAAGTAACAGGCACACCAAGGGGGAAAAAAAGGCCCAAATGAGAGAGAAATAAATTGCGGCAAGATGGGGGGGAGCAGAGTCCACTTCCTCCTCCAAACAAGTGAAACACCTAGCTGATTTTCTGAGGAACAGAGCAAACTCCCAACAGTAATCCAGCATATATGAAGATTGGAGAGCAAGATTACAGGGGAAATTAAACAATCAGATGCCTGACACAGACAGGAGGTCCAGGGGAGCAGGCCTGACCGGACACTTTTAAAGCCAGCCAGCAGTTTTTTTTTTATTTGTTTATTTATTTGTTTCTTTTCCCCACCCTCCTTCCCATCTGTCCTTCTATATTTTTTTAATTCCTTCTTCCTTTCTTTCATTTAGTATTCCTAGTTTTCTCTTCTTATTTCTTATTTTTTAATTTTCTTTTTTATTTTCATTTTTACATTTTTTATTTTTTATTTTTAATTTTCTTTATTTTATTATTTTTCTTTCCTTTCTCGTTCTTCCTTCCCCTCTCTTCTTTATCCACAGGTTAGACATTAAAACCTGGAGTTAAAAAGAGAACAGAGCTAGACCAAGACAAGGGTCAGCCCTAAAAACAGAGACAGTGACACAAAATTAACTTCGCTACTCTAGAGAACTTAACAGATCAATTTGAGAAACAGAGGCTAGCAAGAAGAGTCTCACAAACAATGGGAGGACAAAGAAACAATCCCCAAATGAAAGGAAAGGAGGAAGCCCCAGAAAGAATGATAAACAAAACAGAGGCAAGCCAACTATCAGATAGTGAGTTCAAAGCATTGGTTATCAGGAAGTTCAAGAAGCTTGATGAGCTTGCAGAGAATTTCCAGAAACTACAGGGAAACTATAATGAACTCACTGAAAACTCTGTCAACATGAAAAAGGAAATAGAAATGATCCACAGGGCCAAGAAGAAATGAAGAATACAATATCTTAACTAAAGAATACAATAGAAGAAATCAAAAGCAGGCTAGATGAAGCAGAGGATTGGATCGGCGAGCTGGAAGACAAGGTAGAAAAAAACACCCAAAATGAGCAGAAACAGGAAAAGAGACTCAGAAAGAATGAAGAGGTATTAAGGAAAATGCAGGACAACATGAAACGTAATAATATTCATATAATAGGGATACCAGAAGGAGAAGAAGAGCAGCAAGGGATAGAAAACGTGTTTGAAAAAGTAATGTTGGAAAATTTCCCTAATCTGATGAGAGAAAAACTCACACAAATCCAGGAAACACAGAGAGTTCCAATCAAAAGGAACCCAAACAGGCCCACTTCAAGACACATCATCATTAAAATGGCAAAACTCCAGGAAAAAGAGAGAATCTAAAAGGCAGCGAGACAGAGACAGGAAGTAACATACAAGGGAACCCCAATAAGGTTAGCAGCTGACTTCTCAATGGAAACACTCCAAGCCAGAAGAGAATGGCAAGAAATATTCCAAGTAAGGAGAACCAGAGGCCTGCAACCAAGGCAACTGTACCCACCAAGGCTCTCAATCAAGATAGATGGCCAAATAAGGAGCTTCCCAGACAAAAGAAGTCTAAAATAATACACCTCCACCAACCAGCTCTGCAAGAGATGCTAAAGGGACTGCGTTAAGGAAAGGAAGGAAAAGAGAAAGAGAAAGGAACAGACATACAAAAAAAAATGGCAATGAATAAGTACCTACCGATAATAACCTTAAACGTAAATGGATTAAATGCTCCAATCAAAAGACATAGAAAAGCTGAATTGATAAGAAAACACGATCCACACATATGCTACCTACAAGAAACCCACCTCAGGACAAAAGACTTACACAGACTGAAAGTGAAGGGCTGGAAACAAGTTTTCCAAGGAAATGGACAGGAAAAAAAGGCTGGGGTAGCAATACTCATATCAGACAAAATAGACTTCAAAAAAAAGGCCATAAAGAGAGACTCAGAAGGACACTTCATAATACTAAAGGGAAGAATCCATCAAGAAGACATAAACATTGTAAATATATATGCACCCAATACGGGAGCACACAAATATATAAAGAAAATCTTGGAGGACTTCAAAAAAGATATTGATAGCAACACAATTATAGTACGGGACTTCAACACCCCACTGTCAAAAATGGACACATCTTCCAAACAAAATATCAGCAAAGATATTGTGGCATTGAACAATACTCTAGATGAAATGGACTTAACTGATATATACAGAGCCTTTCACCCTAAAGAAGCGAAATACACATTCTTTTCAAATGCACATGGAACATGTTCAAAAATACCATATGATAGGACACAAAACAAGCCTTAACAAATTCAAGAAAATTGAAATCATGTCAAGTATTTTCTCTGACCACAAGAGAATGAAATTAGAAACGAATCCAAAGGAAAAAAAAACCCAAACACTCAAAATCATGGAGATTGAATAGCATGCTGTTAAACAATGAATGGGTAAAGGATGAGATTAGGGATGAAATCAAAAAGATCCTTGAAACAAATGAAAATGAACTGACAACAACACAAAACTTATGGGACACAGCAAAGGCAGTCCTGAGAGGGAAGTTCAAAGTGATACAGGCCTACCTAAAAAAAATAGAAACAGTTCACACAAACAACTTAACCCTATGCCTATAAGAACTCGAGGAAAAACAACAAAGACAACCCTAAGCAAGTAGAAGGAAGGAAATAACCAAGATCCGAGCAGAATTAAATGACATAGAGACTAAAAATAACAATTCTAAGGATCAATGAATCCTGGAGCTGCTTCTTTGCAAAGATAAACAAAATCGACAAGCTTTTAAGCAGGTTCATCAAGAAAAAAAGAGGACCCAAATAAACTCAATCAGAAATGAAAGAGGATATATTACAACTGATGCCACAGAAATACAAAGGATTGTAAGACACTACTATGAAGAACTGTATGCCCAGAAATATGAAAACCTAGGAAAAATGGACAATTTTTTAGAAAAATATAATCTTCCAAAACTTAATAAAGAAGAAGCAGAAAGCCTGAACTGACCAATAACAGCGGATGAAATTGAAGCAGTAATCAAAAAACTCCTGACACACAAAACCCCTGGACCAGATGGTTTCACAGGAGAATTCTACAAAGCATTTAAGGAAGAGCTAACCCCTACCCTTCACAGACTATTCAAAAAAAACCCAAAATGAAGGAAGACTCCCACACTCTTTTTATGAAGCCAGCATCATCCTAATCCCAAAACCAGAAAAAGACATAACAAAGAAAGAAAACTTCAGGCCAATATCGCTGATGAATATTGATGCTAAATTCCTCAACAAAATATTAGCAAACCGCATCCAGCAATACATTAAAATGATCATACACCATGACCAAGTGGGATTCATCCCAGGGATGCAAGGATGGTACAATATTCACAAAACAATAAATGCAATAAATCACATAAGCAAAAGCAAAGACAAAAATCACATGATCATATCAATAGATGCAGTAAAAGTATTTGATAAGGTACAGCATCCATTTATGATAAAAACACTTAGCAAAGTGGGAATAGAGGGAGCATTCCTCAACATAATAAAGGCCATATATGAGAAACCTACAGCCAACATTATACTCAATGGAAAAAAACTAAGATCTTTCCCACTAAGATCAGGAACAAGACAAGGCTGTCCACTATGACCAATTCTACTCAACATAGTATTGGAACTTTTAGCTACAGCAATCAGACAAGAAAAGGAAATAAAAGGCATTCAAATTGGAAAGGAGGAATCAAAACTGTCGTTGTTTGAAGATGACATGATAGTGTACTTAGAAAATCCTATAGACTCCGCCAAAAAACTACTCAACCTAATAATTGAATTCGGCAAAACAGCGGGATACAAAGTCAACATCCAGAAATCAAAGGCATTTTCATATACCAACAGTGAAACAGCAGAAACAGAAATCAGGAAAAAAATCCCATTTGATATAGCAACCAAAAAAAATAAAATACCTGGGAATAAACCTCACCAAGGAGGTAAAAGACCTGTACTCAGAAAACTACACAACACTAACGAAAGAAATCATGGAAGACACAAAGAAATGGAAACATATACCATGCTCATGGATTGGAAGAATCAACATCATCAAAATGTCCACACTCCCCAAAGCAATTTGTAGATTCAATGCAATCCCTATCAAAGTACCAATGGCATATTTCACGGATATAGAACAAACACTTCAAAAATTTATATGGAACCATAAACATCCCCGAATATCAGCTGCAATCTTGAGAAAGAAGAGCAAAGCAGGAGGGATCACAATTCCTGATATCAAACTACATTACAAGGCCACTGTAATCAAAACAGCTTGGTACTGGCATAAAAACAGACAAATAGACCAATGGAACAGAATAGAGAGCCCAGAAATAAACCTGAGTCTCTACGGGCAATTAATCTTTGACAAAGGGGGCAGAAGCATAAAATGGAATAAAAATAGCCTCTTCAACAAATGGTGTTGGGAAATCTGGATGGCTACCTGCAAAAAAATGAAACTCGAGCACCAACTTACACCATACACAAAAATAAATTCACGGTGGATAAAAGACTTAAATGTAAGTCGTGACACCGTAAAAGTTCTAGAGGTAAACATCGGTAGGAAAATCTCAGACATTCCACGCAGCAACATCTTCAATGATATGTCCCCTAGAGCTAGGGGCATAAAGGAAAGAATAAACAAATGGGACCTTATCAAAATAAAGAGCTTCTGTGGGGCTAAAGAAAATAGTATTAAAATAAAAAGAGAACCAACCGTATTGGAATACATATTTGTCAATGATACCTCAGACAAGGGTCTGATCTTGAAAATATACAAAGAACTCATACAACTCTACTCCAGGAAGACAAAAAACCCAATTAAAAAATGGGCAAAAGACATGAACAGACACTTCTCAAAAAAGACATACAGAGGGCCCAGAATCACATGAAAAGATGCTCAACATCATTAGCCATCAGAGAGATGCAAATTAAAACCACAATGAGATACCACCTCACACCAGTCAGAATGGCCATCATCAACAAAGCAACAGATAACTGTTGCAGGGGATGAGGAGAAAAGGGAACCCCACTGCACTGTTGGTGGGAATGCAGACTGGTGCAGCCATTGTGGAAAACAATATGGAACTTCCTCAGAAAAATGAAAATGGATCTGCTTTTTGACCCAGCAATTCCACTACTGGGATTATACCCTAAGAATCCTGAAATCCAATTCAAAAGAACCTTTGCACTCCTATGTTCATAGCAGCACAATTCACAATAGCTAAGTTCTGGAAATAACCTAGGTACCCATCTACAAATGAGTGGATCAAGAAACTATGGTACATTTACACAATGGAATTCTACGGAGCAGAGAGGAAGGAGCTTATATCCTTTGCTACAGCATGGATGGAACTCGAGAGCATTATGCTAAGTGAAGTAAGCCAGGCAGTGAGGGACAAATACCATATGATCTCACCTTTTTTTTAAGGTTTTATTTATTTATTTTCAGAGAGAGGAGAAGGGAGGGAGAAAGAGCAATGTATGGTTGCTTCTCACATGGCCCCCACGGGGAACCTGGCCCACAACCCAGGCATGTGCCCCGTCTGGGAATCGAACCGGGACCCTCTGGTTCCCAGCCCGCACTCAATCCACTGAGCTACACCAGCCAGGCTGATCTCACCTTTAACCAGATCATAACCAACAAAAGCAGAAAGCAAGCAAAACATAACCAGAGACATTGAAATTAAGAATAGTCTAACAATAGCCGGGGGGAGCGGGGAGGGGACAATGGGGAGAACAGTTTTCAGGAACTACTATGGAGGACACATGGACAGAACCAAGGGGGAGGAGGAAGGCTGGGGAGGGAGGTGGGGCGGGAGGGTGGAGAGGAGGGGAGAGGATGGAAATAACCATAGTTGAACAAATAAAATTTAAAAAAAATAAAGTAGGCTATTTAATCTCCACAAAAAAAAAAAAAAAAAAGAATTGAGAGCCCAGAAATAAACCCAAGTCTCTATGGGCAATTAATCTTTGACAAAGTGAGCAGAAGCATGAAATGGAATAAAAATAGCATCTTCAACAAATGGTGTTGGGAAATCTGGACGGCTACATGCAAAAAAATGAAACTCGAGCACCAACTTACACCATACACAAAAATAAATTCACGGTGGATAAAAGACTTAAATGTAAGTCATGACACCATAAAAGTTCTAGAGGAAAACATCGGTAGGAAAATCTCAGATATTCCACGCAGCAACATCTTCAATGATATGTCCCCTATAGCAAGGGACACAAAGGAAAGAATAAACAAATGGTACCTTATCAAAATAAAGAGCTTCTGTGGGGCTAAAGAAAACAGTACTAAAATAAAAAGAGAACCAACAGTATGGGAAAATACATTTGCCAATAATACCTCAGACAAGGGTTTGATCTCCAAAATATATATAGAATTCATACGACTCCACTCCAGGAAGACAAAAAACCCAATTAAAAAATGGGCAAAAGACATGAACATATGCTTCTTGAAAGAAAACATACAGAGGGCCCAAAGACATATGAAAAGATGCTCAACATCATTAGCCATCAGAGAGATGCAAATTTAAACCACAATGAGATACCACCTCACACCAGTCAGAATGGCCATCATCAACAAAGCAACAGATAACTGTTGGAGGGGATGTGGAGAAAAGGGAACCCTACTGTACTGTTGGTGGGAATGTAGACTGGTGCAGCCACTGTGGAAAACAGTATGGAACTACCTCAGAAAACTAAAAATGGAACTGCCTTTTGACCAAGCAATTCCACTACTGGGATTATACCCTAAGAACCCTGAAACACCAATTCAAAAGAACCTATGCACTCCAATGTTCATAGCAGCACAATTCACAATAGCCAAGTGCTGGAAACAACCTAAGTGCCCATCTAAGAATGAGTGGAACAAGAAACTATGGTACATTTAGGCAATGGAATTCTACGCAGCAGAAAGGAAGAAGGAGCTTATACCCTTTGCTACAGCATGGATGGAACTGGAGAGCATTATGCTAAGTGAAGTAAGCCAGGCAGTGAGGGACAAATACCATATGATCTCACCTTTAACTGGAACATAATCAACAAAAGCAAAAAGCAAGCAAAGCTTAACCAGAAACATTGAAATTAAGAACAATCTAACAATAGCCAGGGGGGAGGGGACAATGGGGAGAAGGGTCTTCAGGAACCACTAGAGAGGACACATGGACAGAACCAAGG
>PVJI01026815.1:0-18604 GCA_004026765.1 Micronycteris hirsuta | reverse complement strand
TAGTGTTTGACCAAATAACTGTGTGCCATACCTATCCAGGTTAAACAGAAACTTAACCATTACTCAAAGGCACAAGAATAAGGCAAACAAAAGTGTTATTCTTGGCATCCACTGATTGCTCAAAGAGAAGTTGGCCCTTTCAATCCCAGCAGGAAGGAGGCACTGGGCTCGAAACAGGAGAACAGCGGTGAAAAGCCACAAAGAGGGTTACGCAGAGACCAGACAGTGTCGAAGCTGAGCCTGTTCCTCACGGGAAGGTGGCAGGGAGCGTGGAGACGGTCACAGCCATGGGTGCTGCAGGGATCAGCACAACAGGCTGGCTTCCTCCTTGAAATCCATGCTTGCAGATTAGATCTGACTTGTTTTAGATAAGTCTCCATGTTAACAGATAAGATATGCCACAGTCACGGAAATAATGGAATTTTCAAGAGCTCTGAAAATCTGCTACCCACCAAAATTCTTCTTCTATCATCCAAAATAGCTTTTACAGGCATTCATTAATGGTAAGTACAGTAAATGCACTCAATCTCTTGTAAACAGTTCCGTCGAGAGACGGGCACGTGCCCGGAGCAGACGGTAACAAGCTGCCTCTGCGGGAAGGGCCCCCACCGCCCACACCCCTGCGGGAGCCGTCGCCGTCCTTGGCTTGGTTGCACAGGCTTTGTGTTTTCAATATGCTTTCCCCTAATGGAAACGATTAGTACAGAGAGGTCCTGAATGCTGCAAGGAAGATACATTGTAGAATGCAATATGTTAAAAACTAGTGAGGGACGCAGGTGTCAGTTTCTCCTTATGACTCAGCTCAGAGCCAGTTCCTATCCTCTTTGCTATGTTCAAACAGGCCACTGGAGAGCGAAATATCCATGTGCAGTGGTTTCATGAGATGCTTAAATGATACCCTCCCCACCAAAAAAGAGACAGGGAGATGACTCAGTTGTTCAGGAGAGAGAGCATAGCTCTAAGACACATTCCCATTTGTCCTCTTTGCTACCTGACCTTTGGCATTCGATACCTCAGTTTAGCTACCAGCAGTACTCAAATCGTAATACCATTTGTCTGCCTTCTTCCCACGTAATAAGTAATAAATCAGGATGTTGGGACAGTCTGTAATCTTAAAGTATATAAATCAAGCACAGAAAATACAGAAACCATCAATATCATCACCTCAGGTCAAAAACAAGATTTAAATTCCAAGCTCCAGTGATGAAAAGCTGGTGGGTGGAAACGTTGTCAGCTGGCCCATAGCTCTTGTCTCCATGTTTAACACGTTCGCCTTCAGATCAAGGAGTCGTTAGTGAAAGACGACCTCACAGTACAGTCGCAGTGTTACAATAGCAGATTGACAAAAATGGAGACAGATGGCTGCTCAGCAGCAGGTTTTTAAAAAGAATTCACTGTTTATGAAATGTGCTAGATTGATGGCACCAGTGACTGAATCTGCGGCTTAAAGGAAGAGATCAAGGGAGACAAGGACGACTATCTAGGAAGCCTCTCATTTCCCCATAACCCAGTCCCAGGCGGAGGCTTGGGCTACCCGCCAAGTCCCCAAAAGGGAAACAATATCTAGACTTGTAGCAATTCTCACTGTGGAACAAGAGAACAGATGCAGCACCATTTTTTTCTCACATGCCAGAGAAAATGCCAGTGAGTGACAGCTGTGAGAGGATGGGAGAAAGTTCGAGGCTCTTCTCCTGGGTATTTATTGTCTTGTATTCATTTCTTGGGAAATAGCGTGGGGGGCAGGATAGAGATAATGCATTTCCCGAAATGAGAGCACCAACTAAATCAGTAGGGCAAAACCCTTAAAGAGAACCCTTAACTGGGGAAACAAAAGAAAAATAATCAAATGAAACTATATCAAACTAAAAAATTTTTACACAGCAAAAAAAACCCATCAACAAAACTAAAAGACAGCCTACTGAGTGGGAGAGGTTGTTTGTCAATGATACATCCAATAAGGGGTTAACACCCCAAATTTATAAAGACCTAGAACAACTCAGAAAACAAACAACCCAATTAAAAAGTGGGCAGATGACCTAAATAAACACTTCTCCAAAGAGGGCACACAGATAGTCAATACACATATGAAAAGATTCTCAACATCACTAGTCATTAGAAAATGCAAATGAAAACCAAAATAAGGTTATTACCTCACACATGTCAGAATGGCTATCAATAAACCAGCAAACAACAAGTGCTGGTGAGGTTGTGGAGGAAAGGGAACCCCAGTGCCCTGTAGGTGCAGACTGGAGCAGCCACTGTGGAAAGCAGTGTGGAAGTTCCTCAAAAAATAAAAATGGATCTGCCTTACGACCCAGAGATTCCAATTCTGGAAATATATCTGAAGAAACCCAAAGCATGAATTCAAAAGAATATATGCACCCCTGGGTGTTCACTGCAGTGTTATTTACAATAGCCAAAATACGGAAGCAGCCCAAGTGCCCATCAAAGATGAGTAGATAAAAAAGCTATGGTATATATATACAATGGAATACTACTCAGCCATAAAAAAGAATGAAATCTTACATTTTGAGATTGCCTAGAGATGGATAGATGTAGGGTTATTATGCTAAATAAAATAAGTCCAACAGAGAAAGATAAACACCATATGATTTCACTTATATGTAGAATCTCAAGAATAAAATAAACAAAGTAGAAACAGACTCATAGACACAGAGAATTGATTAATGGTTGCCAGAGGGGAGGGACATGGGGGACTGGGTGAGAAAGGTGGAGGGATTAAGAAGTAAAAAGTAGTGGTTACATAATAATCACAGAGATACAAATTACAGCATAAGGAATATAGTCAACAATATGTTAATAAGTATGTATGGGGCCGAGAGAGTACTTGAAATATTGGGGGAACCTCTCCATAAGGTATATGAGTGTCTAACCAATATGTTGTACAGCTGAACCTTACACAGAATAATATTGAATGCAAACTGTAATTGAAAAAATAAAGAGATGGTGGCAGTTCTTATGAAGTCCCCTGCAGTTTGCCAAGTTCCTACCATCGTTCTTTCAATTCCATATAAGCTTTAGTAGTCCTTCCAGGCTGCAGTGAGTTTGATGATGTCCTTCTTTCATAATGTCAAAGGATTTCTGCCTAATGGCCTAATTCTGTTTTCTGAACCATTTTCTGGAAGGAGACTGAAACTTCAGTAAACACTCCAGTGTTGTACTCTTCCTGAGCACTTTAGAGGCAATACTAGCACCTTTTAGCAGCCATCGTGACTCAACGACATGAAAAGAAATCACACACAAGTAACAGTGATTGTGAATCAGGAAAAACGACGTCTCTGACCTGCCACTGCCCTGTGGTGGGAATCTTCAATGGTGCTCCCTCTACTGGTTGGTCTGCTCCATTGTTTTTTCACTGTGCTTTCACTACATGTTCAGTACCATACTGGCTTGGAACACGTACCAGAAAAGTATCCCTGGGACAAGGTGCATGGAATGGGTGAGCGCTGAGTGGGATATGACCGTAACCAGAAAAACATTCTGGCCTGACACTCAAGAGAAAGCAGCTATTTTCATGAGGCATGTAGGCCATGACCGCTGACTACTTCTAGGAAGCCTCTAATACTGGTTTCCCACAGTCCCTGTCTGAGGGGCTCACCGTTTAAAGGGCAGCATCGCTGAGGCAGCCAGGTACAAGCACTCTGCACTCTGCAGCAGGGCCTCTGCTGAACACTGCCTGCCAGCTCTCTCCAGCAGCTGGACTGCGGGACCTAGAGTGAGAGTCCCCAGGAAGGAGGAACTCCAGCAGCTGACAGATGCTCTGAGAGCAGGTGCTAAACAGAAACTGTAAGGTTGGAGGACAGCAAAAAGTCAGTCAGTGGGGACAACAGAGGCCAACTGGAATCGGTGTTGCCACCATGGTAGTGCGTAAATCAAGGAAAAATCTGTCTTTCTCTCCTGAGTGGCCTGGCATGAGGCCTTGCTCTATGGCTGTTCAGCTGGTTTCCAATCTCCCTGGCTTTCTCTGAATACTTTGTTTTTTAAACTGGCTTAACCTGAGCATGCACCTGTTTCGTGCATCTCACAAGAGCCTAACACACATATCATCTCACTATACCCTGGGTCAGTGTGCCCACACTGATGTGGGTTTATAATGGCTACTTTCAGCACCAGCATGAGCCTCCTAGGAAGCCTGCAGTTAGAGGGGATTTCTTTAGGCACGTCTTCATTCAGACAGACATTCAACAGTCTTGATAAATACCTATTATGTGCCAAACAATATGCTAGCTACTATAGATACAATGTACCTTAACTTCAAGAGCATTCCAAGAACTTGCACTTCCAAGTCCTGACTGTCCAACAGCTTGCAGGAGCAAAAGCATCCCACCCTCAATATTTTCAGTGGGAGATAATGGAACAGACACCACCACTGCCAATGGAAGGGCTTAGTTATATAGACAACTTAAGAAGAGAAAGCTAAACACCTAAGGCAAATGATTGAAAATTTAGTTTTTCTACTCAAAAGAGTCCCAACAAAATTAAAAGATCAGAAGAAAAAAAAGGATGAACGCACTGTACTACCGCAGAAAGACTTTAATAGCACTTCTCTGATGCAAACGTGATTCCAACCTTACCAGGTTTGGTCAGCAGGTGGGAGGAGGAGGGCACTGGAGGTTTCTCTTGAGATTCGGAGGAAGCACGGGTCAAGAGAGAAATGCAAAATGACTGCTTGCCCTGGGAATAGTCTAGAGGAGGAAAAGCTGCTGTTAGCTCCAAAAATACTTTTGTGTAAATTAGAAAAAGATTCCTCCTCTGAGCCAACAAAACCCCATGCCAGCATTTATGCCTCGGCAAGCAGAGCGTAGGCTGGATTTCTGCCCTCGTTTCTCCTCTTGGCAAGGTGCCCTTGCGCAGGTCACAGCCTACAAACCCTGATGGCTCAGAGAAGGAAGGAGAAGACAGAGGCAAAAGAATCACGCAGAGAAAAATGGAAAATGAGATAAAGACAGAGAGGGAAGGTTGAAGAAAGAAGGAAAGAGAAGGAAAAGCAGAAAGGAAACTCAAGGAAGGGAGGGAGGGAAGGAGGAGGAAGGAAGAAAGTAAGGAAGGAAGGAAGGAGGGAGGGAGGGAAAGAAAGGGGGCCAGACACTGTAGAGTTGTTTGTCCACAGCCGATCCACGTTCAGTAGTGATGGAGAGGCCAGTGGTGGTGACCACGCTAATAAAATAAATTTAATTTAAACCAACACACCTGCCTCAAGAACTGACTTGTGACGCACAAAACAGAGCAGAGTGAGGGATTAAGAGCAGCCAGCTGCCTGTGCTAAGAGCGCTGCTGCCCGTGGGAAAGCAGAGAATGAAACACTAACAGGTCCACCAGCTGCTGTGGGAGGACGTGATGCCCACATGACGGATCCCGACAAAAAGACCCGTTTCAGACCAGGTAAATGAGGTCTCACGGCTTTGCTAGTCAGTAAGTCAAACTTCGACCAAAAGTAAATAAACAACTAATTAACCAACCAACCAACCGCCCACCAATGCACCAAGCCACCTACCAATCAACAACCAAGAGCCTCTGACTGTGAGGCACACATTGAGGTCTATCGTGGCTGGAGGCTTCACAAAAAAATGCCGGATGTCATGTCAGGCATTTTCAACTATCACAGTTCTCGACAAAAAGAAAAACTGACTCTGAAAATGTAAGAAAGTTCTATTTGGGCCCTACTGAGGACTACAACCCAGGAACACAGATTCCAGAAACCTGAAAGAATGCTCCAACCAAAGGGAGTGGCGCTTAACAAAAGGAAAGAGTGTATGAGAAAGATAAGGTTGGGTCCTCCTGTCCCATAGTATCAGGGAACCTGGGAACAGGGTCTGGAAACAACTAATTGTTTTAAAACTCTTTGAGATAATTTTTTTTTATCTGGATCTAGAAAGAACAGGCCCTGTTTTCTGCAATCATTAACCTTTGGCGTGGAACTGCAGGAGGTCGCCTGACTGGCCCCGGCTTCCTGTCTTAATGAGGACCTCAGGGAGGCTCATCTTTGTTACTTAGAGGTTACTGTTTCACAGGAGAAGCTTCAAGACCCTTTCCTTTCCTCACAATTAGCTATTGAAAACAAAACCATTTTATTTGATCCACTCCCGTCTGCTACCACCAATCCCCAAACCCCACTCCACCCCATCCCTGTCTGCCATGGGGCCTGATTTGGGAGATTCCTTTAGCAGTTTAGGGAGAAACTCCTTATTGCCTAGATCAGCATCTTGGTTACCAATTTAGAACTTCCGAGCAGCTGGAACTTAGAAATATATTATTGCTTAAGATTCTCCAAAAATAGCTTAAATAGCCTTGGTCATTGCCAGCTTAGTTCCCGACAATGAGAAAATACCTGAGAGACAACTGATAGCTAAGGCTTATGCACACGAGCCCAGAATATGTGGAAGTTTGTTGCAAGAAGAGAGATGCTACAAGAGGGATGCTACACTAAAAATAAAATTAATTTTTTCTTTTTTTTGAGTTTTTTTTTAAACTATATTTTATTGATTATGCTGTTACAGTTGTCCTGCTCTTCTTGCCCCCCACTCCCTTACCCCCACTTTCCCCTCCCTTTAGTTTTGTCCATAGGTCATATACATAAGTCCTTCTGCTTCTGCATTTCCTATACTATTCTAACCTCCCCCTGTCTGTTGTCTACCTACCATTTATGCTACCTGTTCTGTGCCCTGTTCCCACCCTCTCCCCCTACCACTCCCCTGTTGATATTCCTCCATGCCTCATATAACTCCCTTCAACATTTCATACAATAAAGGCTGGGTGGTGATGAACTTCTTGAACTTGACCTTATCTGAGAAGCACTTTATCTGCCCTTCCATTCTAAATGAAAACTTTGCTGGATAGAGTATTCTTGGATGTAGGTCCTTGCCTTTCATGACTTGGAATACTTCTCTCCAGCCCCTTCTTACCTGTAAGGTCTCTTTTGAGAAATCAGCTGACAGTTTTATGGGAATTCCTTTGTAGGTAACTGTCCCCTTTTCTCTTGCTGCTTCTAAGATTCTTTCCTTATTTTTAATCTTGGGTAATGTAATTATGATGTGTCTTGGTGTGTTCCTCTTTGGGTCCAACTTCTTTGGGACTGAGCTTCCTGGATTTCCCGAAAGTCTATTTCCTTCACCAGTTTCGGGAAATTCTCCATCATTATGTGTTCAAATAAGTTTTCAATTCCTTGGATTTCTTCTTCTCCTTCTGGCAGCCCTATGATCCGTATGTTGAGCCATTTACAGATGTCCTGGAGGTTTCTGAGCCCCTCCTCCATTTTTTGAATTCTTGTTTCTTCATTCTTTTCTGGTTGGATGTTTTTTTCTTTCTGCTGGTCCACTCTGTTGATTTGAGTCCCAGTTTCCTTCTTATCCCTATTGGTTCCCTGCAGATCTCTTCTCATTTGTTCAAGCAATTTCAATAATTTTTCGTTGAATTTTGTGAGCATCCTGATTACTAGGGTTTTGAACTGTGCATCTGATAGGTTGTCTATCTCTTGGTCGGTTAGTTCTGGAGCTTTGATCTGTTCCTTTCTTTGGGCCATTTTTTTCCCCTTGGTGAGCCTGTTACTGTAAGGAGGGCAGAGCCTTGGGGTTCACCTGGGCAGGGAAACTCACGGTAGTTGTGCTGTGACACAGCCTGTGGGGGCAGGACCTGAGAGCACAATGGCGCCTGCTCCGCTCTCCGTACCCACACCGTCTCCTGCAAGCAATTTGAGCCCCTCTGCGCCGGCTCCGGGGTCGCTCCAGGGTTGGTGGACAGGCTGCACAGCTCCAATCCCCCGTGGGTCTCCCCAGCGAACTCTTCTGTGAGGCTGGGAGTTCCTCCCACCCCCGACTCCACCCCCACAGGTGCTTTCAATCTGCACCAATGGGTTGCGCCCTGCTTTCTCTCCCGGTTTCTCTGCATTCGAATGCAGACCTGCCAGGTCCACCAGTCTCAGCCCCGCTGGGTCCGGATGAGCTGGGCGCTGGCCGCACTTTGGTCAAGCACCCCTGTCTAGGTGTGCTGCAGCCCCGCGGGAGCTTCCCCTGCAACCGCGGTCCTGCCCTCTGCTCACCAGCTTGCCGCAGAGTTGCCAAGTGCTCTCCCTCCGCCCTGCTCCTCCCGGCTCACCAGACTGGATGAATGTATCTTCTTTAATTCCTTGGTTGTCGGACTTCCTCTCAATTCGATTTTCTGTCAGATCTGGCTGTTTTTGTTTAGATAAATTTCTGTTTTTTTCCTTGTTTGGCTGTGCAAGGAGGCACGTTGCATTCACTTATGCTGCCATCTTGTCAAAAATAAATTTAAATTAAATTAAACCCACCTGTGGCATGCTTTTGCCATAGCCAGTGGTCCAAAGGTTCTGTCCTAATTTTTGTTTCTGTCAATCATTCATTCAACACGCACTTACTGAGCTCTTGCCTGAGTGTTAAATACTGAGCCGGGCCTTGCAGATATAGTAGTGAGGAGAAAAGATTTCAACCCCACCCTCAAGTAACTTTCAATCTTACTAAACAAAAAAACTATACAGTGAATGATTTAGTAAGCATTACTAAATAGTAACCACCAGGGTAACTGAGCCCAAGGGCAGGGTTCAACGCAGGTGTTACTGGGGCACCTGTTCAGGTCTGCAGGGCATGACACTTAATTTGAGGTCTGAGGGCTGAACAGGAGTCAGCTAAATGAAGAGTTAGGACAGAGCAGACCAGGAAGAGAGAACAGCCTCACAGAAAGCCTCGCAGCCAGGTTGTGAGAAATGCTGGGGAACGCTGGGCTCCAGAAAAACAAGTGAAGGGCAACCTGTTTACTGCCTTTTAGACTGAGTCATTGTTTTTCTTTTTGTCTCAGTTGTCTAATCTAGAAATACCTGAAATGAAATACTTAATCTCTAGGGTGTGAGCCAGCTGCAATGTGGACATCATCTATCCCAGAGATGCCAACACGAAAGATATTAATCTGCGAGTTTCAAACCACAGAACTACACAAGGCTCCACCAGCCCCTTCTCTACCTTCCCAGAACCAAGCATGCCAGCTGCACCACCGAGAGACCCCTCTTCCTCTCGTGGAAACAGATTACGTAGCTTCCAGTAACTTCCTATTAGCCTGAGCACCCCACCAGCTCCCCTAAAGCTGCCTTGCTTCTCTGTAGGGACAGAACACAGTCTTTTAACATTAACATTTCAGTCCTCTCTGCGACGGTTCAATAGCACAAACGGCTTTACTACGTGCCTGTGCAGTATGTATTCTGGCTAGTTAACCATTTTAATTCCTTTTTAATTCACTATAAAAGAGAAATTCTGGGAGAAGAGAATCCCATAATTCATAACAGTCTGAGTAATAGCCCTAAAAATTGTGTAAAATATTTCACTTCCCTTCTCTGGTCAGGTTCAGCTAATAGCACACAATAGAGGACTCACGGTCTTCTCGAACATTTACAATGTTCAATTTCGCAACTAGAATGAGAAGCAGCAGAAATCTTTCTGTTTCTGGAATTCCTGAAATTTGAGGTCCAGTGTAGTCCAGACAGGGAATCGAGCTCTACCTTGCATTTGGCTTTGTTTAATTGACAGTGGCAGTCAGGGGCAGAGTCTTAATGATTCTGAGGCTACACTGGTCTCAGAGGGAAGGTCTGTGTGGCCAGTCAATGCTGTGACATAGGAGCAGTGACTCACAGCAAGCATGCCACAAGTTTCTCATCCCTGGCAGAGTGTTTAAGAAAAGTCATAGGCTTTTGAGCTTGACAGGCTACAGGTGAATTCCAGCTCAGCTACTTACCAGGTTGCAATCTTGAAGCTGAAAGGAGGAGGTCATAGAGGGGCATACGTCAGATCTTCAGGACATCATAGGATCCAGTTACTAACATCTGCTTTGACCAGGGCTAAGTTTCTCCAGTCCTCTGTACCCACATGCACACAAACACAGTCACCTGAACAGCGATAGCTCAATTTGATTAGTCTGTGGCCCCCATCTGCTATAGAATCACACTGACTTTGGCCTTGTGAGATCCTAAGTGGAGAACATAGCCAAGCTTGCCTGGACTTCTGACCTACAGAACTATGAGATCATGAATAGGTGCGGTTTTAAGCTGCTAATTTTGGTAATGTGTTATACAGAAACCAATTCATGGCCAAATGGGAGAAACAATTCTCTCTGTTCAACAGCCCCACAGCATGTTGTTTCAGCACCAATATTTTACAGTCCAGGAAAATGGATCTTTCTGATTTTATTTACAGTCTTACTGTTTGCCAAAGCTCAGACATGGGTCCAATCAATGGGTTTGGGGCCTAAAGATAGTCATTACTCAGTTTTTAGAATCACTCTTCTCAATCTTGGTTAAAACTCTTGCAGGCTCTATTTACTTATGAGAAGTTCTTACAGGAGGCTCCCCAATTCCAACTTGAAGGGATGGATGGGGTCATCTCTATTCGGTTTCTCATTCACTGAACACTGAATAGCTGTCACATGCCAAGCTCTCTCCTGGGTTCTGGTGTTACAGCAGGAATGCAGCATAGTCCTATCTCTCACAGAGCTCACATCTTCTGGGGGGTAAAGAGGCAAATACGGATCTATGTCCAGTGATGCCAAGTGCTATGAATAAAAACAGAGCAGAGTAAGGGCATCAAGAGTAATCCAAGAGTGGACTAAGTCTTTTAGATACGGTGGTGAGCAAAGACCTGTCTGATGGGGGGCGGGGTGGGGGGAGGTTGGGAGGTGCATTTGAGCAGTTACAGAGTGAGCCATGCGGGTATGTGGGGAAAGCACACTGCAGGCAGAAGGGAGTCAGAGTGTGAGAACGCTGAGGTGGGAGACTACCCACCGTGTTTGAAGACCGACGCTGTTGGAGAGGAATGAGCAGAGGAGAAAAGAAGAAAATGAGGTCAGTGAAGCATCAGGGGCTGGATTGCAGAGCCCCTCCAAAGATGGGCAGGGGAGGCCTTCTCCTTCCCTGCGGGCCACACTCTCTTTTCCCACTGAGATGCCTAAAGCAGGCAGAACGCCTAGAGCCTCTTTTTCTCCACGTCTGAGCCTCTTCCTCTCCACCCAGAGGCCAGAGCTAAGGGAGAGAGGGAGAGAGAAAGGGCAGCCCCAACGATCAAGCTGACCAAAATAACATGAAAAAGTCTCATAAAATTAAAAAGCTGAAACAAACTATAGCTCATAAATGATTCTAACATTTTTGCAACTAAGGGAACACACAGAAATTGGCATACATAGTGGGGTTGAGCTCTGGGGCCAATGAAATGTTCTCCGGGAAAGGTTTTATCTAGAAATCGAGATGTCCTCATAGGGCTGCTAGCATTGAAAGCCTTTAACCTTAGCTTTATATTTTAAACACAGGCACATTAAGGTTAAAATAAAATATGCAACTTTACTGGTATATAGAAGGAAGAAAGAGACATTGGCCTATAGAAAGCTCTAAACTAAAATTTGATTTTCAACTAAGGTTATTTGAGGGAATGCACATTTTTTAAAAAGCTTTTAAATAAAATCAAAATATGCTTTTGAGTGACAGTTCAGGGCCATAGACTGGCTGCATCAAGAAGGCCTTTACTTTTGCAGGCCAAAGTTTTGCCATGAAAACAGGCTGCATCATTGAATTCGGGCCAAAGTCAGGGTCCTGAGGATATCAGGAAAATCTGGGGCCAACATAAGCAATGGAAACCTTTGGAAAGTTCCTAAACCATCCATATCTGAAGCAACACAAAGTAAGTTCACTGTTGCTCTGAAAGTAAGTTAGGGTAGAAAGAAGCGTGATAGGGTGAATAAAAATTATTTAATCAACACTTCAAAGACAAAAGAAGTCAGATGCTATGGACTGAATGTTCATGCCCCACCCCCAAAACCACATGTTGAAATTCTAACCCTCAATGTGAGAGAATTAGGAGGTGAGGCCTTTGGGAGGAGCCCTCATGAATGGGATTAGTGCCCTTGTGAAAGAGACCCTAGAAAGCTCCCTAACCTCTTCCTCCACAACAGGTCATAGCAAAAGGACAGGCATCTATGAACCAAGAAGTGAGTTCTCACCAGACACCATGTCTACCAGCACCTTGACCTTAGAACTTCCAGTCTACAGAACTATGAAAAATAAATGTTCGTTATTTAAGCCACCAAGTCTGTGGTATTTTTGTTACAGTAGCCCAAATTTAGCAAAACATTAGATATGAGAAACCAGTTAAAGATTAATTTAAGAATGTGAAATGAAACATTTCATATGGAGATGCTGTATAACCAGTTAAGTAACCAAAATGACCCCTTTCTTCTTTCCTCTTTAAAGATTCTTCTACAAATGACCTGATGCTTTTATTTTTTTTTATATACCAGATTTACTTAAAAAAAATTTTTTATTGACATTATTACAGATGTCCCCCATTTTTCGTCCTCTACCAATCACCTGCCCCCCCATCCCTGGCCTTCGCCACATTGCTGGCTGTGTCCATAGGCTTTACATAAATGCATATATGGCTTTTGGCTAATCCCTTCCAGTCCCCTGCCCCGCTCTGAGATCTATCAGTCTGTTCCATGTGTCCATGCATCTGGTTTTATTTGGTTTGTCAAGTTTTTTTGTTCATTAGATTTCACATCTGAGTAAAATCACGTGGTATTTGTCTTTCTCTGACTGGCTTATTTCACTTAGCATAATATTCTCCAGGTTCATCTATATTGTCACAAAGGGCAAAATTTCCTTCCTTTTTACTTCCTTGTAGTATTCCTTTGTGTAAATGTACCACAGCTTTTTATCCACTCATCTACTGATGAGCATTTAAGCCATTTCCAGATCTTGGCTATTGTAAATAACACAGCAATGAACATAGGGTTGCATATATTCCCTTTGATTAGTGTTTTGGAATTCTTAGGATAAATTCCCTGAAGTGAGATTGCTGGGTCAAAAGGCAGTTCCATTTTTAATTTTTTGAGGAAACTCCATACTTTTTTCCACAGTGGACTCACCAGCCTGCATTCCCACCAACAGTGCAGTAGGGCCCCCTTTTCTCCACATCCTCATCAGCACTTGTTTGCTTATTTATTGATGATAGCCATTCCAGCGGGTGATATCTCATTGTTGTTTTAATTTGCATTTTTTGATGATTAGTGATGTTGAGCATCTTTTCATATGTCTTGGCCATCTGTATGTCCTCTTTGAAGAAGTGACCTGAATAGGTCATTTTTAATTACATTGTTTATCCTCCTGGTGTTAAGTTGTATAAGTTCTTTTTTATTATTTTTAAGATTATTTACTTATTTATTTTATTTTTAGAGAAGGGAAGGGAGAGGGACAGAAACATCAATGTGCAGTTGCTTCTAGAGCGCCCTCTAGTGGGGTCCTGGCCTGAAACCCTGGAATGTGCCCTGACTGGAAAATTGAACCATCAGCCCTTTGGTTTGCAGGCCAGCACTCAATCCACTGAACCATACCAGCCAGGGCTGTGTAAGTTCTTTATATACAGGGTCCAGCAAAAGTAACGCCATTGAGTGTGGTTGGTAGGGACATGAATACCTCGCATGAGATGGAGAGCAATTGGACATTTCATCTAAAATGACATATGTGTGCTTGAGTGCGATATGTTACAGAATTACATGCTTATGATTTTGTAATAAAAGATTTTTATGTAATAAAAAGGGGCGTTATTTGTGCCTGACACTGTATTTTTGAAATTAACCTCTTATCAAATATATCATTAGCAAATATGTTCTCCCATACAGTGGGTTCCCTTTACATTTTATTGATGGTTTCTTTTGCTATGCAAAAGCTTTTTAGTTTGATACGGTCTCATTTGTTTATTTTTTCCTTTATCTCCCTTGCCCTAGGAGATGTTTCAGCAAAGAAATTACTACGAGAAATGTCTGAGATTTTATTGCCTATGTTTTCTTCTAGGGTTTTTATGGTTTCATGACTTACATTTAAATCTTTTATCCATTTTGAGTTTATCCTTGTGTATGGTGTAAGTTGATGGTCTAGTTCCATTTTTTTTAATGTACTCGTCCAATTTTCCCTACACCATTTATTGAAGGGACTGTCTTTACTCCATTGTATGCTCTTGCCTCCCTTGTTAAATATTAATTGACTATAAAGACATGGACTGATGTCTGGGTTCTCTGTTCTGTTCCATTGATCTATATGTTTGTTCTTATGTCAGTACCAGTCTATTACAACGGCCTTGTAGTATAGTCTTACATCAAGTGGGAATTAGTCTGGTGATACAACATTTACAAATCAATAAATGTGATACATCACATAAATAAAATGAAAGTTAAAAATCACATAATCATATCAATAGATGCAGAAAAGGCATTTGATAAACTCCAGCACCCATTTATGATAAAAACACTCATCAAAGTGGGAATAAAGGGAGCATACCTCAACATAATAAAGGCCATATATGAAAAACCTACAGCTAACCTCATATTTAGTGGGAAAAAACTAAAAGCATTTCCCTTAAGATCAGGACCAAGACAGGGATGTCCACTTTCACCATGCTTATTCAACACAATAATGGAAGTCCTGGCCATGGCAATCAGACAAGAAGAAATAAAAGGTATCCAAATTGGAAAGGAGGAAGTAAAACTATCATTAATCACAGATGACAGGGTAGTATACATAGAAAACCATAAAGGCTCCACCAAAAAACTACTAGATCTAATAAATGAATTTGGCAAAGTAGCAGGATACAAAATTAATATTCAGAAATTGGTGGCATTTTACACATCATTAATGAACCATCAGAAAGAGAATCTAAGAAAACAATCCCATTTGATATTACAACAAAAATAAGGTACCTAGAAATAAATTTAACCAAGTAGGAAAAAGACCTGTACTTGGAAAACTATAGGACATTGAAGAGACAAACTGAGGAAGACACAAATAAGTGGAAGCATATACTGTGTTCATGGGTTGGAAGAAATAACATCATTAAACTGTCCATAGTAGTACTGCCCTTTCTAATGAGGCTCAGTTGGTTGGGCATTGTCCCACAAACCAAATTGTCCACAGTACGCAAAGCAATCTACACATTCAACACAATTCCTATTAAAATACCAATGACGTATTTCACAGATCTAGAATAAATATTCAAAAAATTTATATGGAACCAAAAAAGACCCCAAATAGACTCAGCAATCTTGAGAAATGAGGACAAAGTTAGAAAGATCACAATACTTAACATTAAACCATATAACTTCATGCTCTTAAAACAAAATGTTTAGGCCCGGCTGGTGTAGCTCAGTGGATTGAGCGCGGGCTGGGAACCAGAGGGTCCCGGTTCAATTCCCAGTCGGGGCACATGCCTGGGTTGCGGGCCAGGTCCCCAGTGAGCGCCATGTGAGAGGCAACCATACATTGCTGTTTCTCTCCCTCTCTTTCTCCCTCCCATCTCCTCTCTCTAAAAATAAATAAATAAAATCTTTAAAAAAAAATGTTTAGTTAATAGAATCTGGTCAGATACATTCCTTTCTTAATGAAAAAGACTTTAAAAATCTCTTCTACTTTTTTAGATTAAAAAATATATTGATTCAATTAATAAAACTCTGAAGACCACCAAGGCTGCAAGGGCTGAAACTGCTGTCATCAAAGTGGGAATAAAGGGAGCATACCTCAACATAACGGAACAGAATGGAACAGCAGAGCCAGGGGGAGACCTGCTCCTTGGCACAGCGGGAAGATGCTCAGTGTCACCTCTCCATCCAGTCCTGACATGGTGCCCCCAGTGTCTTCGTCTTCATTTCTTAGTGTGAAATATGGGAACTAAATCTTTAAAAATGCAAGGAATCTCTAGCTTGCTAAAGACTTCATGTTAAAGGAAAAGTTTATATAATCAGTAGATTAAAGATGAGCCTGGGGATTACTTTTTTGTGACTCCTTTTCTTGATTATAAAAATAGTATGTAGTCAATATAAAAACACTTGAAAATGCAAAAACATATAAAACAGAAATTAAAATAAAAACATCTCTTGGAATGTAATGTACAACATGATGACTACAGTTAACATTGTTGTATGCTATGTTTGAAAGTTGTAAAAGAGAATAAATCCTAAGAGTTATTATCACAAGGAAAAAATGGATCTATATAAGATGATGGATGTCAACTAAACTTACTGTGGTAATCATTTAACAATATATAAAAGTCATTATGCTGTACACTTTAAACTTACACAGTCTAATATATCTCACTAAAACTGGTGGGGAATCTGGTAAAAAAGAGTAACCTTATCTTATGATTCAGAGTTAAGTACATTAAAAATTGTTTTATATCTTTCTAGCATTTTATCTCTGAAGAAATACTTTTTTTTCAGATTTTTATTTACCTATTTTTAGAGAAAGGGGAAGCGAGAGAGAAAGAGGGAGAGAAACATCAATGTGTGGTTGCCTCTTGTGCGCCCCCAAATGGGGACCTGGACTGCATCCCAGGTATGTGCCCTGACTGGTAATCGAACCAGTGACCCTTTGGTTTGAAGGCCAGCACTCAGTCCACTGAGCTACACCAACCAGAGCTGAAGAAATACCTATTTTTAAAATTGGAATCATGTCACATGAAACATACAATATTCTTTTCTCTCCTTTATTTATATGTTTTATTTTCCCATATCAATAAATAATTTTCAAAACATGATTTTGAATCACCACACATTAGTCTATCATATAGATGTACCATAATTTAATTATTGTCCTTGTCATTAAATATTTTTTACAACAATTTCTCTGCTAAATGTAGTACTGAATATCCTTATGTATAAATCTCTTTTCTGCATCTCTAATAATTGCCTTCTGATTTGTTCACAGAATTAGAATTGCTGAGTCAAAGGGAATTAGAAAATGTAATTCTAAATATTCCAAGGATCAAATAAGTAATTACAATGGAAATTAGAACACATTTTGAACTGAATAGTATTAAAAATATATCAAAAAGTGTGCATTGCAGTTAAAGCCTCACCTAAAGGGAAACTCATCACTTAATAAATAAATTAGTAAGAAAAACTGAAAACCAATTTATCTGAGTGCCCATCTCAAGAAGTTTTTCAAAAACAGCAAATAGACAAGAAGGAAAAAATAATAAAAGCAAGAAAGATATTATTGAAGTGAACGTATAGACAGAGAAAAAACAGAGACAAAAATTGGCTCTTTCAGGAGACTAATTGCATAGATCAGGAATAAGAAAACTTTTCTGTAGGAGCCAAATACATATTTTCTAGTCTTTGCAGCTTATGGTCTCTGCCTAACTGTATGGCCTTGTGGTTTGAAAGTAGCCATCGACAATAAATGAATAGGTGTGACTGTGTCCCTAGAACACTTTATATATAAAAATAGGTGCGAGGCTAGATTTGGCCGAAGGCTGTAGATGCCCAGACTGAAAAAGATGAGCTCCAGCAAGATGGGCGAGACGTGTGTGTAAGAGAGAGAAAGAAAAGAGAAAGAAAGATAAAAAGGACACAGACACCTAAAGTAGGAATGAAAAAAAAATCATCACAGGTCCTACATGAGAAAAATCATAAGAGGTTATTATGAACAACTTTGTGCCAATTAATTTAAAATTTTAGATGAAATGGACTTTAAGGAAAGCTCAACTTGCCAAAACCAAATAGAAACTCCAAATGGTTCTATACCTATTAGAGGAATAAACCCATAAGCAAAAGCCTTCCCTCACCCTTGCTGGTGTGGTTCAGTGGCTTGAGCGCCAGCCTGCAAACCAAAGGTTTTGTTCCCAGTCAGGACACATGCCTGGGTTTCAGGCCACGTCCCCCGTCGGGGGTCCTAGAGAGGCAACCACACATTGATGTTTCCCTCTCTTTCTCTTTCCCTTCCCCTCTCTAAAAATAAATAAATAAAATCTTTTTAAAAAATCCTTCCTTCGATGAAAATCCTAGATCCAGAAGAATTCACCAATCATTTCCATCAGATATTTAAGGAATTAATTACATTGAAATGACAAGTTCTGTAGAGTATTAAAAGAGGGAATACTTCCCACCTCATTTTATGGGGAAAACATAACATTGAAACCAAAACTTGTCAAGAATATTACAATAAAGGAAAATTAGAGGTTCATCTCTCGTATTTACATACCTGTATTTTGCTATGTCTAAAGTGCACTTTTTTGCCCAAATTTTTGAGAGAAAAATAAGGATGGTTATTATACATAAGTAGTACCTAAAATACCTTGTATCTGTTCTTTCTGTTTTGTAATTATTTGTTACACAAAATTTCTTGTACCATAATATGTTCAAAAATAAATGCTAAATTTCCTTTATAATACAAAAAACAAGGATCTAAATATAAATAAATAAATAATTGAATTAAAAATTTAAAACAAAAGATTTTTTTCCCCTGAAAGTTTGGGCAAAAAACGTGGAGGCACATTCTACACAGCGAAATACAGTATATGCAAAAATCTTAGACAAAATTTTAGCAAATCAAATCCAGTAATACACAGAACGGCTGACACACCATGACTGATTTGGGTTTAAGCGGGTGGGGAAAGCAAATTTGATTAAATATCCAAAAGCCAATGTGCAGTTGGCCGTTGAACAAAGCGGGTTTGAACTGTGCAGGTCCACGCACACGCAGCTTTTTCCTATGAAAATACAGCCCATCCTCCTCACATCTAAAACGAGGACTTTCAATGCCATTCGGGAA
>PVJI01026814.1:0-18500 GCA_004026765.1 Micronycteris hirsuta | reverse complement strand
AGCTAAATAAATTTTCAGAAAGTAAACAGGTCCATGTAACCTCTTCCCAGGTCAAGGGATAAAATCACTAACAACAACCTATGGGAATCCTTCATGCCCTATATCCAGCAACTGGTCCCTTACTCCCTAAAGGTAATTACTATCCTGCGTTGTAACATTAAAGATAAGTTTGGCCTGTTTATGAATACACAGTACTCTTTTGAAACTAACCATTTTTGAGTTTCAGTTAACAATATGGTTGCTTCTTGATCACATCTTCCACCTCTCCAGCATTTTGAAACAGTTCATAAAGATCAATCCCAAATTGGTCTAAATGCTCAATGAAGGACTTATTACCTTAAACCTAAACCCATCACCCCATCACATTACTGGTCACGGTGGGCAAGTGAACTACGGTGATCCAATCAGAGAAAAGTTCCCGAATATTCCCCCAACTTTCTCTCCTTTCCTTTCCCTGTTTCCTTTTTCCTTTTCCTTTTGCCCTCCCTCTTTCTCCCTTCCTTCCTTTCTTTATGCCTTATGTGATACTTTCTCTGAAATGAGTAAGAAAGCTGTGACTCCAGAAATTTCTGACAGCAATCTTGCAAATGGAAACTGAGCTAGCCTTGGAAAAGAGCCAATATCACAGAAAACATATAGAAAAAAGAGAAAAAACAAAAATAAAACATATTTTCTGTTATGGTTAGAGCCACTGAGTCACAACTGGACTTTACAAATATGTAAGCCAATAAATATCCATTTTTATAAGTCTTTTTGAGTTGGAGTTTTTGTTACCTTACATGCTTACCAAATCATAAGATCAGCTAAATATCAGCTCATTGGAAACTAGTAACAACCCAGTTCTCAATTTAAAAAATCTAGAATCTGATTTTCCCTGCAGGAAAAAAAATGCAGTTGAACTAAAATTTTTATTTCAGAAAAAAAAGCAGCTAAACCAGCTTTTGCTAAAACAATTGTTTTACTAGAACAAAGCAATTAACCCTCCACTCATTTCCCTTGCAGGAAGGGTGATTTAAACAGGTTAACAAAAATTGGGGTGCTTTTGCCCGGCTGGTGTAGCTCAGTGGATTGAGCGCGGGCTGGGAACCAGAGGGTCCCGGTTCGATTCCCAGTCGGGGCACATGCCTGGGTTGCGGGCCAGGTCCCTGATGAGGGCCATGTGAGAGGCAACCCTACATTGCTCTTTCTCCCTCCCTTCTCCTCTCTCTGAAAATAAAAAAATAAAATCTTTAAAAAAAATTGGGGTGCTTTTGAATGGGTTTAACTTATTGTGTTTAGTTCCACCTTCCAGTTTAGATAGATAAATATCCTCTTTTAATAGAGTTGCATTTTCAAAGCAAAAATCCCTTGCTGTCTTTATCTTCCTAATGAAGTTTTCCACTTACCTATAATCTGTGTAGAAGGGGGATATTTGATGTGGCATTTTCTTGACATTTCAATCCTACTATAATCACATTCTTTAATTATGTCTGCCTCATCTGCATAGTAGAACTAAGGTCTCATCCTAGTTTATAATTTTAATAATTCCATGAAGACAGACATGTCACTAAACAGTGTTCAGAAAACACTCTTATCAAAGACATTTTCTGATGCTTTAAAAGTCCAAAGCAAACTATATTTTTTTTGAAAAAGAACAAAGAGGGCATTTGCATATATGGAAAAAAATAAAGAAATGTCTTTTAAATACCAAATGGTCTTTCTAAGCATTAAAACAGGATAAGTGTAAAACCAGACTAGGCAACATCTCTTAAATTATTTGGCCAATAATATCATCTGAATTCACCTAAGTATTTGTGAATAACAATGATGATTTTGGTAAATGACAGATCTAATTTCAAAGTATCTCTGTTGAAATGAATAAATTACCTCTGTGAGGCCACTAAGGAGTAGTGTAGTACTAGAAGCAAGACAGAACCTCTAGTGAATGACCTGTCCCTTGAGAAGAGTAATTTATTTCCCCCAGCTGTCCAAAGGTCAGGTTTTGTTATATATCACATGACACCTGTCACGAAATGAGATGCAGATTTTCCTGAAGAAATAAGCAATGAGTGATAGACTTCTAAAGGTCAGAAGTAGACATAGAGCTCCAGGACAAGACTAGGTAACAGCCATAAGAAAATCTTCATATAAGAAAACATGTCACCTTAAGTGCTGCTATTTTTAGCAGGAAATAAAGAAAGGGCAGGACCAGCAAAAAGGGGTCATGTTGTGGCTAGGACCATGACTTCCCATAGCCAGACCTCCTAGCTCAAATCCTACTTGGGAGGATCAAAAGCTCTATGGTCTTCAACAAGATACTTAACTGTTTAATGGTTCAATTTTCTCAGGAATAAAATTAGGGATTACAAATGTTACATGTGAAAGTACATCATGTCTACTTGGAGCATGGTTTACAACTAATCACAAAAGAATAAATGTAAGTTGATCTGTATTTTTAAAAAAGTAAAATTTGGGAAAATAAGAGGGAAATGGGGAAAATAATTTTGGGGAGGTAGTATAAAAATGAAACAGATTACTATTTGTAAGTTGCTTATTATACTATTATGTACTACACATATGTTTGGTAAATATATAAACTAAAAAATAGGACTAACATTTACTATGACCGTTGACTGCAGTTTTAATGTTTTCTTGCTCCCATACAGGGAAAAGGAATGAAAATGTGTTGAATTTATTTGGTGAAACAGATATTTCACTTTTTCTATCTCATTAAAGTCTCCTTAACAAATTTCACAATAGGCATTATTATTCCTATTTTACAGAAGAGAAAAATGAAGATTGGAGAGGTTAGGTATCTTCCCAGAGCAGTACAATTTGCATCAAAGTCTATGGTTCCCAAAGCTGATATGATGTCTGTTTGTATTGTTTTGCATTATGTAACATTATGTGTAGAAGCTGGAGTAGGATGGTGAAGGCCTGCAACTGAAATAAGAAAGAGGATAAACAAAATAAAGTGGAGAAAGTAAAATATGAAATACTAATAGGTTGAAGACAATAGGGGACAGTCTCTCATTTCTTTGGGCACAAAGTTAGGATGCCCAATAGAATAACAAAGGAGGAAGCTTTACATGGAACTGGTTGTTGAGAAAAGGACATGCCAAAAAGAAAGCGATATGGAAATTAACTGTGATGACAATGCAGAACCATGTATCACATGCCAAGGGCAATGTGGAACCAAAAAAGGCATCAGAAGTACAGAGATGTCCAGATTGTAGTCTAAACTGTCAGTCAACATTTAATTGCTGGCTGTAGAGAAAGCAGCTGCCCACCATCAGTAGTAAGTCAACCAATATCATTTTAAAGGACTTTTTACTACATAGAAGTGCCAAGATTCATATTGAGTGTTATTATTTATAAAGAGTGAAAGTATTAATTATTTATAAGTAAAACCAGCTCATAACTTCTGGAATAGTGTAAGTTGGGGAAATAATACCCTGTTATTTCATAAATAGATAAATGTGCAATAGCCTTATTTAATTAAATGAATTACAAAAGAAGACAAGATAGCTATATCTAATCATTTAAGTTCCTTACAGGCAGAGCTGGAATAAAAGCTAGTATATTTATTCTGACTTACATAGATTTAGAGGTTAGTTTTGTAACATTACTCAGAACAAAAATGACAAAGCTAGAAGACATTTTAAGCTTTTATAGCATCAAAGTTTTTTTGAAAGTCTCTGGATATATGAGAATGCAAAAGAAGTCTATTGAAAGTGGAAATACTAAAACTAAAACTACACAATCATAAATATTTTTATTTTTTGGAAAGCAGTTGATAAATGAACAATTTCTATGTGTGGATTTATATTTGATTTGTCAAAAAATTTTCAGGGCCTTAGAAGAAATGGCTTTCTTCTCAAAAATATCTCTTACGGACTTCAAAATATTCAAATACATTTGTTGTAATGGAAAAGTCATCATCTGCAGAAAAGTTCCCTCCCCTCTCAAGTACCAACAATCAATCAGAAAGGTTGAAACATCAAGTAACAACCATCAATCAGAAAGGTTGAAAACATCAGGTACGAGCTATCATGTTACACCTAAGTTTCAAATACAGAACAGGACTCAGATGAAATGGGGTGAAAACAAAGATGTTTTGGAACAAACCTATTCAGGACATGTGACAGAGATGGAAAATTCAGGTGGGGTCTACCCAAAAGCCTAGTAAGCAAGCACTGCCAAGACTGTAGATTTGATAATCATCAGAGGATGAAAAGCACAGGAGAAAAAGTTGCAATAATGGAAAAGAAAAACTCATCATTATGTTAGAGTGGGGAAAGAGAATATAAAGCAATTGATTCTCAAGCTTAGTTCAAGTTGGAGTCATCAGGGGTCCACTGAAATTAGGAAGACTCTTCAAAAAAATACAAACTTCTTAGACTGTTGGCCAAAAGGGCCAAGAAGGACAGAGATGGAACAAATTAATCCCTCCATTAGCCATTCAGCAAGAGATAGCTGGTGAATTGTATTAAGCCAAGTTAGCAATTCAAATCTTTGATGGAACAACCTTTAGTTCCACAAACTTAGTTATTATGGTAATTTCTACTTCCTATTGGGAGAATCTCAGAGAAGAAAAGATGGTTGGAAAAGAAACAGAGGGACCTCAAGTATGGATGATCCTTAGTTGCAGTAACTGCCAGAAAGATGGGTGGCAACCACTCAGTTCCTCTAATTTACCAGTTAGAAGGGTGACCATAAAATATGGCATTCAGAGGGAACTCTTGTGAGAAGTATTGTTCATAATTATCATTATGGGACAACAGATATTAAAAAAACTACTTTAACTCTTCTAATTCCAATGCTTTTTGATATAATCTTGCTCTATCATAGTTATACAACATATCAAATATGCATTTCTAATTCATATATAGTTTTCAAACTGTATCTTTCATTTTACACACCAGGTTTCTATTTAAAAGTATCTGTTTTCAAATTAAGTTCATCTTCAAAATATTAAGTTTTGGCACTATGAAATCTTTTTAGATGTGTTACAGGGTAAGATAGAATTACAAAAGAGAATTTGCAACAAAGTTTTGAATACTGGAGTATGCCGGAATAAGAGTGTGCACACCCTGCCACTCTGCAAAGTGATGAATTGAAAGTTAACATCTTTTATATGGATGTCTAACTTGTTAAATATTCTCTAAAAAATAGATTACAACAATCCATAAATTATCTGAAAGTGCAAATTTGTTTTTAAATATGTTTGAGATGTGCTGGGTCTCAGAGAAATCTAAGGAATATATTATAGAGACAAAAAGCCCTATTACTCATGCTACTTGAGATACTCTGTGAACATAGTTGGCCTACCTTGACCTAGAGAACAGAAAAAAACTGAATAAAGTAAAATCCTACTTATTGTATGATCTAAATATCCTATCTTGGTTAAATCTGCAGAAAAGTCTATTAAGTTATTTTAGCCAAGTCAATCTTCCAGCAAGCAGATGGAAAAATTGGAAAAAAGTTGTTTTTCCGTATAAATCCTCATTACTTAAGAGTCATGATATATTTGATTATTTAGATGCAGTAATACTATGCAGAAGCTACCCTATGATGAACTTTCTACCTGAAAGTTATGGGTACAATCAACCCAGATGGCCATATAAAAGCATACCTATTGATTACTGCCAATAGTTCATATGACTGATTGTTTGTAGAGTGTCTCTGGAGTTATAAATGAACTGATAAAAAGCCTTTCAGAACTAACTTGTTAAGATGTCAACTTTTATACAGCCACTTATTACCCAGAACCATTTGTACCCTGATACCTTTCCAAGCCACCACCATCCATTCAGTATTCCTGAATAAAGAAGTAACCTACAGCAAAAGGTTAGCGCTTTATGATACAGAGAGATCTGATTAGATTACTGGGGAGGAGAAGGGAGGGACCATAGGAGGAGGCAATGGTAAACAGTCCAGGACAGGATAGGCTAGGAAGCTGAATGTCTCCAGAGGGCATGGAATTATGAGCAAGAAGATTTGGAATAAAAGAGGATTAGATCTCTTGCTTGGAGGTTCTCAGGCTCGCTCCCAGGTTCTCTTCTTCCTCAAGGATGTCTGGATGATTGTGCTGCATCTGCCAGCTTTTCCCAACAGACAGTATTTTGGATAGGAAGAAATTGGGCACAACGTAGAGTCAGGCTGGCCTGGCAGAGGGTGGCAGGTTTATTCTTTGGGCATTCTAGAGGGAACAGGCTCTGAGGCAGAAGCCTGCCATTCTTCCAAAATTGTGTAGCTTTTGTATCTTACGTTGTTCTGGCTTGTAAACTAACCCTATAGAAATAAGATTATTAAAACTAATGGGGAAATGATAGGAGAACTCAGGTGTTAAAGAGTGTAGCTTTAGCCCTGGCTGGTGTAGCTCAGTGGATTGAGCGCGGGCTGGAAACCAAGCGGTCCCGGTTCGATTCCCAGTCAGGGCACATGCCTGGGTTGCAGGCCAGGTCCCCGTGAGGGCCATGTGAGAGGCAACCATACATTGCTGTTTCTCCCTTGCTTTCTCCCTCCCTTCTCCTCTCTCTAAAAAATAAATAAAATCTAAAAAAAAAATAAAGAGAGTGTAGCTTTAATTGATAGGCTTAAGTGATTAAAACTGTAACTAAAGCATTGAAGAGTTTAGCCCTAACTGATAGGCCTAAGTAACTAATACGTGTGGAAAGCTGGTATTCCAAAATTGTGAAGCTTTTGGATAGATTCCTTTCCTTTATCACCAAAAGTTTGCCTCTGGAGTTTTGCCTAGGGGGTGACAGTGAGCAACAGGACCCCAACTTGCTGTTTGGTAACATTTATACCAAAATTATAAAACATCCCACTAAATATTAAACTATCTTTGGCACATATGACATTCATATACTATTAAAATATTTCCAGTACAGTGTCATGGTAATTCAAGTCTTTGGCCAGTTATCACTTTTAAAAGATAACTGTAAAAACTTTAAGTAAATATGGTCCTTATTAAGAATAGGATAATATGATTTAATCAGTAGTGAATAAAATACATACATACATTTTTATGTCTTTCATTATTAACCCTGGATCCACCCAAAAAGAAAGAAGAGCAAGTCTAGTTAACTGTATTTTCTGTGAGCATTTTACAAGTTTCCTGACCTTAGATTCCACATTGATTAGAACACACTATTTCTGTGATCCTAGGAGCTGACCCTTATATTTCCCCCAGGTAACCCAGAAGCAGCATTGACAGAAATATTTTAAAAGACTCAGACCTGGAGCAGTGCTAAGGGTTTCTGGGCAGACATCGATATCCGAAAAATAAGACAAAGCCTTGGGCTTGAATAAGGATTGGACCTTGCCATTGTCCACCTGTCCCACACTAACATGAAACCACAGCACCGGATGGGTGCTCTGTAAAAGAAGAGCTTGTGGGCAGCTGGCCACTCGGAGGACGGCATTTCCCAGTGATCTCGGTTCACTGCTTGGACATGCTTGACCATCTACACATTAGAGTTAGAGATATCTGAATTCATTTAGTATTACTACTACTTCTTATTCCTGTGAAATCAGATAAATTAGTTAGCATCTCTGTTTATATCAATATAATAGAGATAATATAATTTTCCTCATGGAATCATTGTGGGAATCAACTGAGATAATGCATGTAAAGTAACAGGCCCTCAAACATAGATATGAATGTCTTTTTATATTGATTTCATAAAAGACCTGGCACTGTGATGCTTTTCAGTTTTGTATTTTTTCCAATTTCACTCTTAGAATGTGGAAGAAAATAACTATATCTATAAGCTACATTCATAGTCATAAATTTTCTAAGAACCTGGCTAATTCAATCTATCACTTATGGTCAAAATGAACATTAAAATATATAGGTAAATCATGTTTTAAAACAATTTTTTCCATCTATCTAATTCCTGATTTCACTCTCTTCAATAACATGAGGGAATCCCAAGAATTTTATATTCTTTGAAAGTCATTCAGATATAAATGAATAAAACAGATTTTACCAAAACTAATTTTCAACTGAAATATTTAATAAGATTTAAAGGTGAGATTCATTCAATTCTACAATATTTCATTACTATTTAACTAATGCTAACTTACATTATACTATCAGACCACCAGAGTCACCAGCTCCTACAAAATGAACTGAAAAACAAATCATGACAACCAAAATGCACTGAAGACATGTGTTCCTAAAAATTTAAGAAAAGTAATATTTTGGGGAAGTAGGCCTGAGTTGTGAAAATATTACAATCTATGCAGACAGCATCATAAAATCTGGATCATCCACAACAAAAGCACACAAATATTCTTAAAAATATAAACTTTTATAAAATTCTGTTGAGCTATGGATTCTGTAATTTTATAGACAACAAAGACAAATATTTAAAATATAAAAAATAATTGCTTCAATACTCATTCTAGTAATTATGAGTATCTAAGAACAAATCATAAATTTAACAATTTTCCTGCAACAATAAAATTATCTCAGAAATTTGCTTTAGAAAATAACTTTTCTAGTTCCTATATAAGAGTAATAGGTTCCTCCTTATCAAATTCTAAAAGAATTTATCCCTGAATGGATGCTTAAGCAATAGAGGGCATTCCCAAATATGCTAGCATTTTTTTACAGATTTATTTATTTATTTGTTTATTTATTTAATTTTTAGAGAGAGGAGAAGGGAGGGAGAAAGAGAGGGAGAGAAACAGCAATGTATGGTTGCCTCTCACATGGCCCTCACTGGGGACCTGGCCTGCAACCCAGGCATGTGCCCCGGACCTTTTGGTTCCCAGCCCACGCTCAATCCACTGAGCTACACCAGCCGGGCATATGCTAGCATTTTTAAGTTAGCTTAAGTAAATTGATTGAATTCCCATGTGTGCATGTAATTTCTATTTAGAAAAAGAAAAGTTGCAGTTATGTGTATGTTATTATTTTCATGCAACTAATTTTCTTATTAAGTAACTTTTAGAAATAAAAAAATATACCCATTAAAATATCTCATAAACCATGTTACAGTGATTACATTTAGAAAATGAAGCAAAATCCCATTATTTCAGTATCTTGCTGCGTTTTACTGAATCATCAGCATTAATCATAGATGACATATTTCTAGTGCATTAGTGCTGTCTTTCATGGTGTAAGAACATCCATACCAGGAAAGTAACTTTTACTGTGTTGAAAAAAAATATCCATGGTTCAGATGATGAAATCTGAAAATATGTTTTTCATCTGCACTTTTTGCAGCTCAAAATGACATCCTGTAAAATGCTATGCATAGCTTTTTCAACAGTTATTACTATTTGGTTCACAATAAAAATTACTCAAAATATAAGCTGAATAAGCACAGGGGGTTTGATGCAGCTTGAATATTTAAAAATAGAAGAAAATGGCATGCAAGTTTTGATTTTCTCCAACGTTTTGTCAAAATAGTTACTTACTAAGCTATGGTATTTTTACCATGCCAAGTCTGAGAGGATGAACAAAACACTCAACTTTTACTTATGCTCATAGTTACATCTATAATTTTTAATGATTGATCTACATGCACACAGAAGACAAACAGAAAAATAAAATTGTAAGTTAAGTAATTAATTTCGCACTCCTCTCTCAAGATTCCAATCCTTTAGGGAATTCTGTCAGCTCTACCTTCGTAATATATCTAGGATTCAATCTCTTCCTATTACTTCAACTGCTACTAGCTTAATCCACGCCATTAGCACCTCTGGTTTAGATTATTGTAAGGATCCCTAACTACTGACCCTAATTCCACTCTGGTCATGTACAGGCTATAGTCTGTACAAGTGGTGTGTACTATAACATCTTTGCTCATTGAAAACATAATTTAGAATATATCACCACTCTGTTAAAAATCTTCAGTGTAAAAATGACACATTCTTGCCCTTACTGCCACTATAACCTTGTCTCCTAATAGTCTTCTAGTTCCAGCTCTGCTCCCAGAATGCCAGTCTCCTTGCTTTGCCTCAAATACACCCAGTAGACGTCAGCCCCAGGGTGTCAACCTCTGCCTGCAACTCTCTTTCCCAAGATATTTGCATCTCTATTATTGATTGATTGATTGATTTAAAGAGAGAGAAGGGGAGACAGAGAAACATTGATTTAATTTGTTGTTCCATTTATTTATGTATTCATTGGTTGATTTTTGTATGTGCCCTGATTAGAGATTAAACCTAAAACCTTGGTGTATCAGGACAATACTGTAAACAACTGAGCTACCTGGCCAGGGCCAAGTATTTGCATCCCTTGCTTCCTCATGCCCTTAAGTCTCTACTCAAATATCACCTTATCTGAGACACTGTTTCTGACCACCATATATTTATTTAAAAAGTCATTGTCTCATCACTCTCTACCCCCTGCCCTGTCTTAATTTTTTTCATAGAAGCTTTTAACACTTAATGTTACAGATTTATCTTTTTTAATTATTTTCATTTTTTCTCTACAAGTACCTTACCTCTTTAAGAGCATGATTTCATGTGCTTCTTTTCCCACAATTATCCCCAAAACATGGCTTCACACATGGATGTTTAATAAATATTTACTAAATTAACCAGTGTGAATACAGTATTTAATATATTTCTTTTTGCAAAGAAACATCTAGGAAGACAAATCTATTTTCATTAGTATTTTAAGGCAAAGTCACTGTACAAATGATCTGAGTCACTAGTGAAATGATTATCTCTCTCCATTAGAGCATAAGACCCATTAAGGATAGAAATGAACTTTCTCCTAATTGTTGGTAATGTTGCCAGTGCCTGCAACTGATCCTGACACATTTGTTAAATGCTGAGTGAATAGCTTTGATTTGCTTTCATTTCCATTCTAGAACCATAAAAAAAATTCATACAAAACAATATTGTTTGCATAAGAAGCTGTAAGGAAATCTTTCAGAGACACTTAAATTTAGATGGCAAAATACAATTTAGAATAGGGAAGGTAGGAAGGATCCTGAGCCATTAGCAAAGACAGGTAATTAGTTAGGAGCTTAGATGGTTGTAGACAGGTGATGATCTAATAAGCAGAAGTTGGCCCTAGCATGATGAACAAAACAACTAAGAGGGCATGTGTAATTGCAGAGATGGCAACCATGGCCAGAAGGACATGTATTGTAGAAGTAAGCAAAGTTAAAGCACAAGCTAGTGACTGGTTAGACCAAATAGCTCAGAAAAAAGAAATGATGCCAGAATAACTATAATTAATGCCACGAATACCACTAAACAAACTGACATTTTCCAGTAAGTTGAACTTAACAGAGATAAATACTTTTTATCCACAGAGAGACAACTTCTACCTGAATACTTCATCCCCTGAGATAAAACTCTATTGTTTTTTCTGTCTCTGTCATTTTTTTATTGAATTTATTGGTGTGACATTGATTTACAACGTCATATAGCTTTCAAATACACAACTCAACAAAATATCATCTGCACTGCATCATGCACCCATCATCCAAAGCAAAATCTATGTCTTTCCCCATTTATCCCCCCTTTGTCCATCTCTACCTATCCTCATCCCCCTTTCCATGTTTGTGTCTATGTGAGATATATATACATATACATACATACACACACATATGCATATATATATATACGCATATGTGTGAGTGTATATATATACGTACATATGTGTATATATACTATATATGTGTATATATGCATGCATATGTGTATATATATACATACATACACACACACACGCACACATATATATATAGTTTTTTGCTTAATCCCTTCATCTTCTTTCATGCAGGCCCCCAACCTCCCCCCTTCTGACAGCTGTCAGTCTGTTCCATATATCCATGCATCTGTTTCTATTTTGTTCATCAGTTTATTTTGTTCCTTAGATCCCACATACAAGCAAGATCATGTGGTATTTTTGTCTTTCTCTGACTGGCTTATTTCACTTAGCATAATCTCCAGGTCCAGCCATGCTGCTGCAAAAGTAAGATTTCCCTCATTTTTATGGCCAAGTAGTATTCTATTGTGTAAATATGCCTTGAACCTGACTCCCCAAATGTCAAACAAACCTTGAATTTCACTGATTGCTTGAGAATCACCTCTCATATAACTCTTCCCATCTTAGTCTGCCCACCACTCTGACACTACAGTGACTTACAAAGAATCTTTTGATAATCATTTACCAATTCAAATGTACTTTTTCAAAAAAACTGTATCTGCTTGAAAGGGTCAATGAGCTTTAAAATAATCAAATACTTTACTGTAACATATTGTTATTTGCAAATTTCACTATATTAAATGTATAAAGAGTTGAAAAATTTAATGTGCAATTATTGAAAGTTCCAATTCACAAATAAAATTGTCAAGTTGATTTTTATGTCCTTTATTATTACATCCATCCTACAGAACAATTATTCATGAGTTTTTGTTTTTCTGGAATATTATAAGGATACCTATGTAGATTATGAAGATGGGTGATGTATATTTAATTTTCTACATTGTAACATTGTTTCTTCTACTTCATAAATACTTAGTCAATTTCACAGTGACTATATTCTAAGTCCATTAGATGGATAGTTAAGTCGATGAAATTCTCTAGCTATTTCTTCAGTAGAAAAAGCTTTCTTGAATCCTGCTATATATACATGCATATGTATTTTTGTGTACATAAATATATGATTGTTGGCTTGAAGCTTACAAATACATTAATTTGGTTTCTTTTCTTAAGTTCAGTGATATTTTTTCAATTTCATAAATATGTTTTAGTCTTAAACTGCTTGGTAAATAGTTAAGCAAGCCTTAAATTTTTTTCCCATTAAAATCTTTATGAGCTTCATCTGGGTTTTCTAGTAGGGAGCCTCTGACAAAAGCTAATTAGATGTCACAACTGCATCTATTGTTTTTCATATTTTTGAATGCCATCCTGAAATTAATTCACTGAAAAATTCTAACTATAAATTCATGCCAGGTTCTATTATTCATCCCAAACACAAGCCAGATTTATTATATGATTAATAAATTAACTCCTAAGAGACCTGTCTCTCAGTTTTTTTACTCAAATATTTTTGTTAGATTTTTATTTGAGAATAACTTTCAAAAATCACAGGAGCTTTGATGCTCATAAAATATGAGACAAAACTCAGAACACAAAGAAGAAACACTCAATTGATTCTATGTCCAGATTTCACAAATAGAGGCCTCATTCAGCGCAAGGCTGCCAAAGATAGGGCCTAAACGCCAACTCTTCCTAATATGCAGACACAATCCATTAATGTAAACTTCTTTTGGCCTCATGAGTCTTCTTCACATGGAGCCACAGGCAACTGCTACAAATTAATTGGATTGGCTCACACACAAAGTGATTCCTACTTGCTATCACTGAGCTACCTCCTTGATTCAAAGCTTAGTTAGTGTCAATGGCCTATGTGATTAAGAAAAGGCATACATATTTTTTGCATTTTTACTTTTATTTTTCAATTACACTTTACTTTCGATATTATTTTGTATTAGTTTCAGGTGGTTAGATAAATCATATACTTTACAAGGCGTTCCCCCAATATTTGCTGTACCCACTTGGCACCAGATGTAATTGTTACAATATTATTGACTATATTCCCTATGCTGTACTTTATATCCCTGTGACTATTTTGTAACTGGAAGTTTGTATTTCTTAATCTCTTCACCTTTCTCACCCAGTGCCACCACCCCCCTTCCCTCTGGCAACTACTCTACTCTCTGTGTCTATGAGTCTGCTTCAATTTTGTTTTTTTGTTTACTTTGTTCTTTAGATTCTACATATAAATGAAATCCTACAGTATTTGTCTTCCTCTGACTGACATTTCATTGAGTATAATACTTTTTCAACATTAATTTAGAATGGGTGGGTATCAAAACTCGTATATGTTTACTCTAATTTTTGTTATAATTAAATGCTCAGCCCTGGCTGGTGTAGCTCAGTGGATTGAGCGTGGGCTGGGAACCAAAGGGTCCCGGTTCGATTCCCAGTCAGGGCACATGCCTAGGTTGCAGGCCAGGTCCCCAGTGAGGGCCATGTGAGAGGCAACCATACATTGCTGTTTCTCTCCCTCTCCTTCTCCCTCCCTTTCCCTCTCTCTAAAAAAAAAATAAATAAATAAAATCTTTAAATGCTCAGTCATATATATGCCTTGTAAGACATGATAAAAGAACTTCAGTGAGAAAGAAAATAATGTAGGAGAGAAACTCAGATCTATATTTTTTAAAAAGGAGTTGAAAGAGTAATAAGTGAAGGTAAAAGTAAATCTTTAAATTTATATAATACATAACATTTTGTTCAAATATTGTTAGCAACAATATATGAGGTGATAACAGATTACAAATTTTAGTGAAATGAATGACAGCAATGTAATGACAGAGAGGAAGGAGAGAGTGGCAATACTCTAATATCCATGAAGTGGTATAGTGTTATTTGAAAGTAGATTTACATTAATTGTAAGTGTACACAGCAAAATCACGGGCAACTACAAAAAATGATTTTAAAATAGAAGTATAATTAATAATTAAAGAAAGGAGAGAAAATGAATTTATACAAAATGCTCAAGTAAAACCACAGAAAACAAAGAGTGGACGGAAGAAAAGAAAAAGAACTATATGAAAGGTATTTTTGGAACAGTGGGAGAAATATCAATAATGGGCTAGGTATAAATAATAATGACTTACTTAATTTTTTAATGTGATACTGGTATTGTGGTTACATGGGAATAAAGCCTTATTCTAAGAAGATTCATGATGATTTATTTAGAAATAAAATGTTATGACATCGAGAATTTACTCTCAAATGATTCAACAAGTGTGTGTGTCTGTGTGCACATGCACTGTGTTTGTGTACAAAGAAAGAAATAAAAAGCAAAAGTGAAGTTTCAACCACTGTTGAATCTAGGTGATGGTTATATGGTATTTAGTGTATGGTTCCTTCAACCTTCCTTTGTATTTAAAATGATTAAAAACTGTTTAATGAGTGGAAAAATGAATAAATGGACTAATTAACGTCAATATATCTTTCTTATATTTATTCTAGAGTAGGTTTTTACAGCAAAAACCTTAATTAAAATACACATTTTAACTTTTGAAGAATTTCAAGGTAGAGAATTTATTGTCAATGAGCTTGATGATTTCTGTTTTTTTAACTTACAAATAACAAAATCTTTGTATGTGAAGCTGCTACTTATTTTTCCTCTAATTTCCAAACTGGATTTTAACCACAAGAAATTACCAAATCATTAGATACCGGTTATTTAAACCCATAAATTGGAAGTTGTGCAATTTCTATTTTACTTCCTAAGTACAAGGTCTGTCCAGAAATTATCCAGCCATGTACTATGAAAAATAGAGACATTTATTGAGGAAGATACAAGATAAAAGAAACACTGTACATAGGACGATGATGCTTCAGTAGCTTCAAAGTAGGTACCTAGGGATCTCACACAGTTCTCCCAATCACCATCAGCTACCCTGTTGTATTTTACTGAATATCATCAATGATCTGAAATGTTTTCCCTTTCAAAGGTTATTTTAGTTTTGGGAAAAGCCAGAAATCGCAGAGCACCAAATCTGGGCTGTGGTGGAGCTGAGTCACCTGGGTGATATGATGTTTTGCCAAAAACTCTTCATGAGACGTGATGCATGAATGGGTGCATTGTCATGATGAAGCTTCCCATCACCAGTTGCCCATAGCTGAGGCCTTCTGAATCACCCTAATAGTTTCTGTGAGGAATGATCAAACTTAATGCAAAATTTGATGCAGATCCATTGCTCTCCTTGCTCAGTCATTTTGAATGCGATGGTCACACAGTACAAACTCTCACTCAATAGCATCTACCACACCCACTGACTAGTACAGTAAAGCCATCATTGTTCACCTTTGCCCAAATTCAGTCCACTCTCCTTGGCTGCCAGGTTACATTGATGTCACACAAACTGTTCTCATTATACTAACAATGGCTGGGCTTTTTCCAGACAAACCTCATAATATAATAAAAGTTCACAATGAGGAGTGATCTGAAGTTTATAGGAACTACAGGAAATCTATTTTGTGAAATTAAAAATGAGCTAATAAACATATTTTGCTAAATTAACAATTCTTCCCCTTATTGAAAAACATATTGTCCCTGAGTCCATTTCATAGTTATCGGAAAGATGTGTTGCATTCTATAGGACATTCTCACCATGATTAAAAGATTTGTTACAGCATGACCATGAACCTTGTTATGTAATTAGGCATGACACATTAATATATAGCTAAGCAAACTGCAAGGCTATTATAAACAACTATCTTTCTCCTTTAAATTCTTTGTGCTGTTATCTTAACCATGCTACTAAATGTAATTACAGCAATTTGAAGAGAACATATGCTAGTTAAACTAAGAATCAAACTGTCTATTATCAACTGTTATGTGTAACTGGTCATACAAATATCTGAAAGGCTACAATTTTCCAAAATTTTATTGAAAATTTCATTTAGCTTTGTGCTTTTCCATCATCCTCAGAAAATAATACATTTGCTTGTATGTGTTTTGGGTGTGCTACTCAACCTAAGATGGATATGTGAGGAATTTTTCATGAACCTAAAACAAAGAAAATCATATTTCAAGGGAAAGAAAAATATTATTAATGAGTAGAAACACAAAACTATGAATGTAGTGTGGTACAAGAAAAATAATACAGTTGTTTTCCATCTTTGGTGTGACAGGAGTATGGCAGTAAGTTAAATATTCTGCTCAGGGAATAGATAAATCATGTTTTCATTTTAAAGCATATGTCATGCCAACTTCCACTGCAAATTTAAATTAAATTTAACAAGTACTTATATCCAAAATATTGTTCTAAGAATTGGAGTGATAAAAATGACTAAAACTTGTTCCTCACCCTAAAATAGGTCATAATCTAGTGTAGGATAACAGATAAGTCAACATTTAACTGCAATACAAAGTACTAAATAGAAGTAAAACTCACCATAGTAGAACAAAGAAGAGCAACCACTTTAGTTGGAAAATCAGGGAATTCTGCATGGATAAGTTCTGCATTTGAGCTACACCTTGAGGTTTAAAAGGAGTGTTGGAAAATTCCTCAACAAAATATTGTCAAACCACATCCAGTAATACTTTAAAAACATCATACACCATGACCAAGTGGGATTCATCCTAGGGATACAAGGATGGTACAATATTCACAAATCAATAAAAATAATACATCACATAAACAAAAGGAAAGACAAAAATCATATGATCATATCAATAGATGTGGAAGAAGCATTTGATAATATACAGCACCCATTTATGATAAAAACACTCACCAAAGTAGGAATAGAGGGGGCATTCCTCAACATAATAAAGGCTATATATGAGATACCTACAACCAACATCATAATCAATAGGCAGAAACTAAAAGCTTTCAAACTATGATCAGGAACAAGACAAGGATGTCCACTTCCACCACTTTTATTCAACACAATATTGGAAGTCCTAGCCACAGCAATCAGACAAGAAAAAGAAATTAAACACATCCAAATTGGAAAGGAGGAAACAAAACTGTCATTGTTTGCAGATGTACATAGAAAACCTTAGGTTTTTGACCTAATAAGTGAATTTGGCAAAACAGCAGGATACAAAGTCAATATTCAAAAATTGATGGCATTTTTGTACACCAACAATGAAATATCAGAAACAGAAATTAGGAAACAAATCCCATTTGATATAGCAACAAGAAAAATACAGTACATATAAATAAACTGAACAAAGGAGGTAAAAGACCTGTACTCAGAAAACTACATAACACTGAAGAAAGAAATTAAGGAAAACAGAAAAAAACGGAAGCATGTACCATGTTCATTATTTTGGAAGAATTAACATCATCAAAATGTCCATACCACCCAAGCAAATTATGGATTCAATGCAATCCCTATTAGAATACCAATGACATATTTCACCGATATAGAACAAACATTTCAAAAATTTATATGGAACCATAAATGACCCTGAATAGCTGCAGCAACTTTGAAAAAGAAGAACAAAGTAGGAAGGATTACAATACCTGATATCAAACTATAATACAAGTCCACAGTAACCAAAACAGTCTGGTACTGGTATAAGAACAGACACATAGATCAATGGAACAGAATAGAAATCCCAGAAATAAACACAAGTTTCTATGGTCAATTATATTTGACAAAGGGGGCAGAAGCATAAAATGAAGTAAAAATAGCCTCTTCGACAAATGGTGTTGGGAAATCTGGACAGCTACATGCAAAAAATTGAAGCTCGATCACCAACTTACACCATACACAAAAATAAATTCGAGGTGGATAAAAGACTTAAACATAAGTCATGACACCATAAAAGTCTTAGAGGGGAATATAGGCAGGAAAATCTCACATATCCTAGGCAGCAATATTTTCACTGATATGTCCCCTAGAGCAAGGGACATACAAGAATAAAAAAATGAAATGTCATCAAAATTAAAAGCTTCTGCATGGCTAAAGAAAATATCAGCAAAATGAAAAGGGAACCAATCATATG